>JAUOZQ010000360.1:0-44286 GCA_030710315.1 Anomotaenia brevis
TTAGTGAAGAACCATTTTTTTCTCCCTTTTCTTTCTTATTACTGCACCTAACTCACTAAAATTGGTGTGTGTTCGAGTAAAATTCACTCGTGCACCAAGTGATGAAGTTGTTTAAAATAGGCTTAACTGGATATTAGCCATTGTGATACGTGCAATCAATGCTCGATCATTTTATCGGTACTAGAACAACCTACCAGTTGCGATTTCACCATCTTGGCATGTCCATATCGTAGAATATTTCAAGTTTTCAAAAATGAAACTTTTTATCTGATGAACAGGAGTCTTCGTATTCTGCATATGTTAGCTCACTTGGATTTTTCATGTTCGCAATTTCATGGCAATTCTTCGTTGTGATAATGCATGGAATCGTCTGTAGTTCCTGAGGACTTCTACTCTTAACTGGAATTGTGAATGACGATCCACCTAGTTGGTTCCTCCATTAGGTCATGATCGTGATTTAATAATTTTTTAATGAAATGAATTTGCATATCCATCTCTAGCGTTGCATCCATAGTTGTAGCACTTAACCAGATTCTTAGCAACTAGTGATTCCTCAGTGGAGGTTTGACCATAAATAACGGGAGCATTTACTCTTGGTAGCTTACATCGTTGGATTGTTTCAGCATTGGCTAAAAATTTTATGGATAAAATCTACTCCATTCTCCACTGCGATTTTATGAATTCGATCACTACAGATAGCATTGTTAATCATATTCGCATAGGATGTATCAATAAATTGTAGATTTTTAGCTTTCCGTCTGCATTGTCGATGATAAATAATTATCAAGTATTCAAAAATGTTATTTCTAGTTATCGCATAATAGGCAAATTTCATTTTTTGCGATGATAATATTAACTGGTATAAAAGAGGTGAAATAACATAAATAAATTCCTAGTGCCACTATAGGACTAGTGCTGTTTGGTTGGGAGGACCCCAGATCGAAATAATTCCCCATGAACTTGCAATATCTACTTGGGTATTGTATTTATTTGCATTCTTTAGACCTGTCTCATTTTATATACAATTTGTTTTAAAAGATAAAGGACTGATCTTGAGAACAGTTCGAATCACATGGTTTCGGATTAGACCACGGATTAGACCATTAAGATAACAGGATCGAATTTTTGCTCCCATAAATTTGGCACCGGAAGGATAGGTATTTAGCTATAACCCTCGGGTCACTTTCGTCGTCGACGGTTCATCCAGATGAAAGCACAATGAAGCAAAACAACTTAGGTAATAGACTGTGGAACCTCGCCGCTCCGCTCCTTAGCATAATAGCAACTTACGTAAGAGCCAATGGTAATATCCTAAATATTGATTTTAGTGAGAGAGATGATACGTAGGTGTACCTTAGGTCCTCTGCGTCAGCAAAACCAAAATTTAAAGCCTAATATACCAAACTGTATCGTGTGACAACTGCAAAGAATTTGCTTAATTTAGTTCCTTTAAGATTCTTCAAGAAGTGAACCACCTTACTTATAAAAAAACCAAGCATTTTGACTTTTGAGACATAACATGAGTGAACAATTTTAATCGAGTAATATATCCCTGATACCACTTTGCAAACTTTGGACAAATTCATCGACGTTAAGTATATAAACAGTTACTTAAACTAAAATGGTATTTAATGCTAAAGCATGCACTAAGGAGGCCGTAGTGCTAATGCTCTGCGCTGATATGGATACGCTTTTCAAGGACAGTACGTTAACGACCACGGACCAATCACAAGTCAGCGAGTAATCATTGGTGTTCTGTCGCCAGAATAAGCGTTCACAACTTCGTAGGGCAGCGCAAGCAACACCTCATCCATCGCGCGCTGGTTACTTCTCCAAATACAAGTTAACGCTTCTACTCTCGGTTTTCTCCTAATTGGACGCTTTTGAAAATTAAATTCAGTCCAAATCACCTTAAAGCCGTTATAGAGAAAGTTAATTTTTTGTGGAAATTCCATATAAGTCAAAATAACGTTAAAGTTGAAACTGTAGCAACCGATGGTCTAAAAACGAAATGAGGTTTCGAGAAATTGTGAAAGAATATTTTCCACAATAATTGGGTGACAAATTAGTTTGAAGGAACATATGAATGGCATTTTTGGTAATTTTTTCATACAGGTTATAAGACCAAATAAGTGTCGGCTGCCTTTTCAGAAGAGACAGTATTTAATGCAGGCTAAAATACATTTCTTTGTTTAGAGAAAAACAACTGAATTGAAGGAAGTAAATAAATTTAGCTCAATATTCTTGGCTACCTCTTCCAACCCGGAAAACTTTCATGAAATATCTCCATCTGCATCATCACTAAGCATGTTTTATGAAAGAGCCATTCGCTTGATGGTTGTGACTTCGCTGTGCTTTAGTGTTACAAATCCGCTTCATTAATATTCTCAAGCAGAATTGTAAACAGATTGCGATTCATCATAAGAACGAATGATAAAACTAAGTCCCAGAATGATCAGATTCAGCAATGTCCTACTTCCAAAGGCAAACCTTATCCTCCCCACTGTTACCAACTGTAGACTTAGACAAAGCCAACAGGTAACAATAAATATGCGTTATTTCAAAGTCAGGGAAGGTATATCAAATGAGATGTGCCTTTATCTAGGTCGAACTTATCAACAACTTGGGGATATAAATTGTTGTGAACTAAAATTCTATTATTATTTACTGGAAATTTTCGTTTTTTTTAACGGAAATTACCTCAGATCCCGTTGCTTCTGCAGCAACCAATGAGAATTTGAGAGTATCAGTGGAGCACATTGAATGTGCTGATCGGTTGCGCCTTCGCAACTCGACCTGTATAGTAATGGTACAAATGACCTGAATTGTCGACATATACGCTAATGATTGCATACACTAATGCTTCTTTCGACCAGGTTGTGGGCCGACACTACGTGTTTTATGCTCTGGTGAATTTGATCCCATAACTACTACTACTACTAATATTCAGCAGAATTAAACGTCATCACTGCGACTTGTATGAATTTTACTGGGAACTTCTAAAGTGATATTCTGGTGAAAAAAGCTGCATTAAATAAAGTGCATTTTCTGCAATAGTTTTATGTTTTCCGGACAATTTTGAATTGTTCGTTAGTGAAAATTGATTCCCTATCTATTTCTTTATCAGCTGCGTTTGATTTGATGATTTCGCCATGTTCAAGAATTGTAGATAGGAAGGAGCTACAAAGGAATAAAAGGTTCTTCTGGGAAATAACAGTGGAATTTTACACACTAATGGAGTGGAAAATAGTGCTAAAATACTTATATCAGTCATTGAGACGTTTGAGCCAAGCTTTGAGGCAGAATAACACCTGCCATAGTGAACCGAAAAGGCTTGATACTGCATCAAGACAATGAAGCACAAGCCGAACACCGAAAAATCATGTTGCAAAAGATCATAGGCGAGCAGAGTTGGGAGGAAATTCCCTTCCACCCTATTCTTCGCACCACTTAGCTCCTCAAATTGCCGAAAGAATAATTCAAATTTGACATTTGTGTGTGTCCTTCAAACTCATTAGGTCCACTATATTGTGGGGTGGACATTTTTAGGTGGTATGAGGGAGCTCTTACGAGAGATTAGGAAATTCTTTCGGTAAAGTGCGGATAACGATGTCTGGTCACTACGACTCCAGATGTACAGAGCAGTAGTTGCGTCAACAATATTATTCTACTTCTTGTTCATAAGTGTTTTAGTATCTTCCGTAGATATGTATGGGGAGATTACGGCATTTGGTAATTTGTGAATTAATAACCAGCTTCATTGTCCGATTTTATTCTACTGTGGTTCGGTAAAAATGGCTCTATGTATTGCATATTATGACTAAAACTTTGCTTATCATCTGTCACTGTAGCACTTAACACATTACATGTTTACATAAAGGTAGGAACCCATTAAAGTAGGTAACGCTATCAATGGAATTGTAGGCTTCAGCATTATCACAAGGCTTTGATTGTGCTCACTACCAAGTGATTTGCAGTAACAACCAAGAATAAGACACCAATGAGTAATTATATGCCATCTAAAAGCCTACGTGAGGAAAAGCGACTGCGTATCAGGATCACTTTAAAACAATTGTAATGCAGACACCCCTACGACCTTCCACTAAATGCTGGCTCACCCTAGGACCCCTTTTAGCCGGGTGACCGAAATGTAAACCAATTATAAATTCATTCATTCATTTTGCCAAATCTCCAGGAGAACATGTTTGGCAGTCGAATCTCGAAACTGAGATGCGTTGGTCTCAGTGCTAGATTCCTTCACAACTGATTTTAAGTGTTGAATTAACCTATTTCGTGGTGATCCCTGACTGGACATTTAGCGCTTACACTGGAGTGTGAAATGTTAACCTCTTCAAGCCAAATGCCACTACTTTGTTTCACACATCCTTCATAACTCCTCCTCCTCCTCCTCCTTGCACCCGCCCCCTCGCGATTTCTGCTTTTGTCACAAGAATCTAGTCTGGATAGACGAAAGCATTTCTCGCGACTTTGGGTTCTGTCCATACAGGGTGAATCCCTCTGAGTTTCACGACGACATTGCTCCGCATCTAGTGCTTCAAGAGATTACGCTGGAGTAGGTGTATATAGCCTTTTCTCGGAAGCATTCAGGATAGCTATTGGAGCATTTCTCTATTACATTTCATTCGGACTCGGCAGAATGAAGCGTAATTCAAGTATCCACATGGAATGTAACCCTGCCCACATCGTGAGTGATTCGCAACACACTAAGTTTTGTTTGCAGACCGCATAAAATCAGGTTGTGAGGGAGACCACTTGGATAGTCAGTGAACTTATTATTATGCCATGCAAATAAGCCTCTTCTAAAGCTTAAGTGTGCTGTTACAAATGTTTTCTGCGGCGGCCGTTTGATTCAGATAGTCAATACCAAGCGGTTTAATCAAGTGCAGTCTAGAATATCGCAGAAAATCGTCGATTTCTGCTGGAGGCTTCCACCCCACCACTCCAAACGCTCGAAACCATTTGCCTCTGAGATCAGAGGTTTTCCAAAAGCAGACCACTCTTGGTAAAATCTCGGTTTCCACATCTCTGGATCAACATTCTATACGGGGACTGGGTTTTTTGTGACTTAATTGAACTGGTGCGACTCTCTTGAAAATCATTCTAAAGTCCTATGGTCTCTCTTAGCCAACAACTTCGACGACTTTCAGCCAGAACTGTGCTTTGCTGAGGACTATCACATTTGGGATAGTATCCCTTAAAACGCCGAGCTTTCAGGCAGTTTTGTTTCTCAAATGCCACCCCTAGAAGCATCATCAATTTGGCCTCTTTAAATTCCAATTTTTAAATGAACGTCAAAATCAATTACTTTAAAAAGTACCTCAAATTACGAAATTTAAAAGAAAACTTAAAATATACCAATGTCTGATTTATTTGCAATTTGTTCAATGATTAGTACGGCAAAATAATCGGTGTTTTTTCCCTATTTTGTGAGATTACTGTGTCTTCATACATTGGAGGGTAATCTTCTGGCAGTAGAGGTGCACACCTAGTTCTCAATCACTGCCTTCCGCTGTGAACTAACAGGGAGTATCTGTGAAGTGGAACGACAACGGAGACGAACGGTGATGGAAGGGGACTGCAAGCATGGAGTCATGTGACGTGGAATATTCGCCCAGAAAATTGCATCATTTTGAGGGTAACAAGCTATGTAACAAACATGCCTCCTCTTGCTTGTCAGGAGAGCATTAGCGAGAAATCCTAATCAGCGCCCTTAAATCTGAAATAATCTCATTTAAAAATTTATTTTTTCGGCACTTGCAATTTTAATCACAAGAAACAATCGAATGTTGAAATCTTTATTACTGAATTATTGGATGGCTTCTTGAGATTGTTTAATCGAAATAACGATCAACATACACTTAGACTTGAAATAAGTCGGTGTAAGAGTGTGAATTTAAAACGAACTTGCCATTCTAGTGATAAGTGCAATTAAGAGAAGCGATAATTAAAATCTTCCTGTTAATTACGTAAATAAGATTGATATTATTATTTTACTTCAGAAATACTTTTCCTCCTAAAGAATACCAAATTCAACAAATTACGACAGAGTATCTCAAAGTTGCTTGCCTGTGGTGATTAAAAATTAAAAATCAAAATATCTATATGGATTAGACAGCTTTGTCATACTAAAGTGTTTTTATTGGTTTGCGTTATCATTTACAATTTCTGGATTGCGATAGCCATTTCAGATGGTCATTTGTTCCCTGATAACAAGTCAAATCTAAGTCATTTATAGAGTAGTAAATGTTTTAGATCAAAAAGAAGAAATAGGAATAACTTAAATTGAAAGAGTTCATTCGGAATAAACACAGCAGGTAGAATGCTGTTTTGCTTTGAGCAGGATGATGATATGTGGCGCTCTGCGCTGTGCTGTGTGGATACAGGATAATTGTTCAAGGACAGGACGCTAACGGCACGAAACAATCAAAAATCTCTTAGTGGCAATTTGTGCCCTTCAACGAGGATGAGTGTGCACAACGCCGTACGACGGCGTGCAGTCAACACCTCGTCCATCCTGAGCTAGTTTGTTTCCCCTAATTCAAGTTTACACTTCCATCCTGGGTTTTCTCTTAGATGGAACGTATTTGGGCGTTCTTTAAAGTGACAACCACTTTAATGGGTGAGTACGCCTACGCCTGGGGAATACTGTTTAGTAGCACACGCTTATGTTGACTGAGGAGATGCGAGCGCTCTCCAACTTCTTGCTAAAGACGAGCCTTTCGATATGTTAGCATCTGCATAACTTTAATGTGAAGCAAGAATCAACCTATATTGATTTCGCAAAAATTGCCGAATGGTGGGTATTATCGAAGTTTTTGGGTGTAAACGTGAGTTATAGTCAGAAGTAATTTATATGTGGGCCAGTTGTTAATCTTTATGCTTTCTAAACAGCCGGGCTCTTTAATTATTAAGCGGTTTTTTCTATGTCTTTTGAGACTAATTAAACTGGGATCGACTGCTTTCTTCTAGTGGTGGAAACACGATCAAGAGGTCTTTTAAGCAACTTTGTTGAGTAATTTTGCATAATGAAAATCTTCTAATCTGTATTAAATCTATGTACGATTAATTCAGGGAAGCGCGCTATTCATGCTAGTAACAAATTTAACACAGATATTTTTATGAGATTTTTCAAGTGGTTGCTTTTTGTATTAAATGAATTTTGACAGAAAATATTAAAATTTTGATTGATTTATCCGTCAGTGCAATTAATGCTTCATTTGCTTAAATTGAAAAGATACACCTGCTATGTTAGGGCTTATTAATGTTCAAAGAATATTTAGTGCGAGATATCCCGCTTTGTGTTGACAAGGCAATGCGACCAGTGTTTATATTTTTTAAGAGAAATTAGAAATAGAATATCCTGAAAACGGGAAGATTAAAACAAATTAGTAGAATTCATCGTGTGATGTTTTCGATTTTTTAATTTTTGTAATGTAAATCGTTTATCGAAACTGTTCATGTTGTAAAAGAATTGATGTAAACTATCTGAGTTCTGCGTGGTGCAAGAAAAATCTATCATGTTTTCGTTAAGATTAAAATGGCACCATAGCTATGAGTTGCAGCATATATCACATTTTTAAATAAAAAGACTTTTTGCAGGTACATATTTAATTTATTTGTTAATGATGTCAAAACAAAAAGAAAAACCTTAGGAAATTTCTCATGTAAAAAGCAGATTTAATTCAACAGTCTATAGGGGGAGTTTTGCTTTAGAAGACTTACACTCTGTGCAGATTTCAAGAAAGCTGAATTCATTGCCGAATATTTTTATGCAAGTACATTATCTGCATCTTTTGAGAATCCTATTATTTCACTTTTCGCTTGCTACATAGTACACTCGTGGCGTTAGCTTTCTCGGAATAGTAAAAAGTCCTTTTAAAGAGGAGTAAACATGAAAAGACCAAATGCTTCCTTACTGTATTTTTGGTCAGATATATGCAATTCACAATACTATATACAAATGTACAATTGTTTTCCTGCAAATATACAAACTTCTTATTGGGAATCATTCCTGCATCGGAAACAACAACATCAACAACTCTATGCAATACACAAATTCTCGTAAAATTTCTATATAAGCAGTCATGTTCTCAGCTGGTTCGTTCTCAAAATACGGAGAATGTGTTCTACTACTCTGCTACCTATCACAATTTTGGGCTTAGTATTTGGGATATCAAGTACGCAAATTTGCTTAGTACATCTTTGTTATTCCACTTTGCTAAAAATGTATTTCATTGTAGCTGATCATATGCCAACAATCCAACAAGCCAATGCTCTCGCCAACAGTAAAATCGCAAAGGCTTTCAGAAGCATTTTTTACGAAACTCGATATTTTCTTGCACACTACCCAACAAATGCTGAATTCCAGTCAACCTGTCAGAAGACACAGAATTCAGATACATCTTACGTTTGTGAAACATCAATTAGTAGAATTGAATTCTACGAGTATAGACTAGGTGTGAGTTGCTTGAATTTCAAATGATTTCCTCTAATGTTTCAAGTTAATAAAAGAGCAGGATTTTTTCACCTATAGAACTTAGGTCTAACTTTGATCGATATGCACAAAACGATTCGCTTGGAGGACCTGCGCTTTAATGCCGCATATACTTTGAAAGAAGACGGCAACCTGCGTTTGAAAGAAACGAGCTCCTACTCCGCTGGAGTGTGTGCTATCCCCTCTGGGTGCTTTTTGCCTAATTGCACCATTTTATATGATTTATTATTGCAATACGTTGTAGACGTCTAATTTAATCTCCTTAATAAAATTCTACTGGTTTGGTTTCCTCCAATGGCTCTTGATTACTGCTGCACACATCTGTTTTCTACTAATTATATTTGCTTCTTAGACGACAGTCTGAGGTGCTTAATTTCCTCAAATTAATTAGTATAATGATAGATCTTTTGACTATTTTATTTATCTAATTTCACAAATTAAATAAAATCTTTAACGTCTGACATTTGAAAAATGTTAAGGTTCTCGTGCTTAGAAAATTCTGTTGTAAAAGTGAACGTCGGGCATTTCTTAAAAAGCCTTGTCATATAAAATTGCAAACGCATTGATAAAAACGCAAACTAAAAATCAGTAACACCCCGCAGCCTGCGATATTCCATTGAGGCTATTTTTATTATAAGGATGAACAAGTATCATTTATTGGGTTTACTATGGAGTTGCCACTGGTTTCGACGATTTAACGTATAAATAGTGAATTCTTTGCTCTACTTATTGTATTCTATTCATCATTTAAAATCAAATTTTGCAAATAGAATGTGGATTTTATTGTTTAAATGGTAAAATTGGTGGATTAATAAAATTTAAGTGCGATTTAAGAATTGTTTTCATGATTAGTTCTAGAATATCATAAAACTCCTAGGTAAATAAACAAATGCCCAATGTTTGCTACGATGAAAAAGAAAAACAGATTCCGTCTTCAGTGAACTCCTTACTAGCCATAGCCACTTATACCTATGTCGGAGTTAACAAAAATAGCAGTCTTATAAATTTTCCATGGGAACGAGAGTTTGCACAACAATTTCAATTTCGCCTCAAGGAATATATGTTCCACTCCTTTGGTTGCCTTCAAAATTATCATTACTATTCCCATTAGGTACAATAAGTACATATATTCAATAAGGAGTTCCCTCTTGCGAAAATTTGATGTGCATTTATCTTGTAACATAAATTTATGACACCTCCTCTACCCCTCTAGATTTGAACGGCTATTCTAACCAAAACCATAACATAACAAATTTCATTTATATTTCACATTCACTTAGCATATTACTCATTTTTCTTTGCACACATTAAAACGGACTCAGTTAACTGCTACAGTGGGAAAAAGTATGCATTTTTAGATGGGTTTCTTTCAGATATCCTAATTGCGTTGAATTGGGGCAAAAGCAACAATATTCATAGAAGTAAAGTAGTGAAATTTTTGTTATCCCGATTTAAGTTGTGTATTTTTTGCAAGCATTTCTAATGGAAATGAGATGTTTTCTTGATTATCAAAAATTTAGATTGAAAAATTAAAATAGGAAAAGATTCAAAACTCACATTATAGGTTGCTTCAAAGAGGAAGAATGAAAGCCATCTCAAAGATGACCTTCAAAGAGGTATCAATTTGAACAAATCATAATGAAATTGACTGTGGAAATACGCCAGATAATTCATTAAATTGTCGAACTACGGGTTGAGTTGTTCTCCTACAATTCTTAGTTCCGTATTTAATTATTTGATTACGTTTTAGTTCGTTTATACAAACTGATGACTAAGATTTGCATTCGATAAAAAAAGAATGTATGCAAATGGAACAAATCAAACCCTAACTGAAGTGAGTTTTGGCGCGAATACAATGATTTCCAGCCTTTCCCATGATTGTGTTCTTGAAAACAAATTGCAATTCACGGTCTAGTAACTTAAATAGGCCAGCAGAATTGCAGTGCGAAGGAAGAGAAGATATCCGGGCGTCGTCAGCAACTCCCGTCTTATCTGAAAGCACGTGATTGGAATTATGCTGTCTTTCCATCTCGAAGGTATCAGATAGCATGAGCAAAATAGCAGCCAAATATATTGCAAATGTAACAAATTTGATGGAAACCAAATATTCTTAAATCAGTGGTTATCAAAGTTGCTTATTTGCTTCAGGTTTGCAATACAAATGCTCAATAGTAATAAGTGGATTAGGAGAGAGCTAGAAATTGGTATTTTCGTGAAGGCAGGGAACATAAAAACGGTAAAATAAATTCCGGCAAAAGTCTCATGCCTTATGAATTCTTCAGCAGCAAATTTAATGTTCCCTATAGTATTTTAATCTCAACTTGAAGTTGAGCATGTCAAATCAGTTTACATGAATTCCACTCTAAAAACAAAAACTAATTTCTGGTCATTCCCTTATTGGCCAAAGTTGCTAAAAAGACATTGCCTACTAGTATTCACTATGGATAGTTATTTAAAAGCTGGAAAGTATAGCAAACCTCACTCTGAGATGACAGACGACAACACCAACAGGAGGTCTTCAGAAGCAGAACCTGAATGAAACCAACCACAGGTGGTCACCAGCACGACTAGCGATGCCACATCAATGCTAGTCTTGCCTGGTTTGACTGGCCCTACTCGTAGGCCATCTATCGGCTGAGATCAACTGGATGCCAATCGATTGATGCAACCGACGATTTCGCTCATACCTATAGGGACACTAGTTATCCATGCCGAAGCGCCGATACAGCGTCATCTTGTACAGAATGATGTTGGGCGGTCTTCTCGGCCTGAGACACGAGTACATGTCAGACTGCAGCTGAAGTCAAGAAGATGGATGAGTAGAAGCGGTGGTGTATTGTGGAAGGAGGAGCGGGAATAGGAAGTCAAAGAGAGTAGACAGAGGCAACTCACGTTTCCACCACGCGGTGTATATGGCATCGGCGTGGGGCAGGACAATCTTCCAGTACCACCTGCAGAAAATCATGGCCATCAATTGTAAAGTCAAGTTGATTATGTTTGGTTACGGAGATGGGTCCAAGTGGAAGGGATCCATTCCCTTGACTGTCACTGCATGGGTTAATGATCATATTGAAAGCAAATGCAACTTTTACTTGCAGTAACAATTTTAGCTGCACGACATTGCACTTTGTCTCTTCTACTTTCTCAGTAACGAAGAATTGTGGTTATTTGGCAGATTCTGTACTTGAGACCGCAACAGCGCCTTGATGACTCGTGTGCCTAGGGCTTGCCTACTGGTAATTCAGCACATCCAGCACGTGAGAGCAATCGGGACATCGTCAATGGTGGGTTTGATTACCACCCATACCAGCACTTCAATGAAGCTGTAGCCTTCATGATTCGGCGAATTCGTCTTAACGGTGACGGTCCGTCTCACAATACTTCTCCACCACCACCAATGCTTCTAACTTTTCACTACGAAACACGGATCGAGAATATGCGAAACCTCCATTTAGACTCCTGCATGGGGAACAGAGGTTCCATGCTTCAATTAATTGAGTCCCCTAGGCCAAGCAGCAGGTTAACTCCTGGAGCTGAGATCCTATTTAACTGTCGGCATTGCCCACCAACAAATCGAGAAGGATGGTTTGGCAAAGGCTTTGGGCCACAAGGAGGCCAGTAAAACCGAATACAAGGACCCATACAAGATGTTGGATTTATGGCCCTCGAATTTCCATGATGAATCCTCCGTTGAAATGGACACTGAGAATATGGAGGATCTATATTTCGACGCGTACTTGCAAAATATAGATTATATCCTTATACTGCTCTATTCCCCTAGCCCTAGCGGCAGGAGGTCGAATAAGTGAGAGCCCATTTTGTCGTGCTACCCAACCTCCGCAGCAGTCACTACTAGCAAGTCAAGCCGAAATGCCCTTCCAAGTGGATGATTTGAGGAATTCTTTGGACAGAGGGGGAATATCGACCCGAATTCGAGGATCCGTACAGGATGCTGGATCCATGGCCTTCATTTAGTGGATTCAATTTGAGCAATGATGAGTGCCAAGATATAGGTAACAGCTATTGGTGACGGGATAGAGCCAAGGCAAATTGCACCGTTGCTGTCCACACTGTGGGTAGCCATTTTCCCCAACTGCTCCACCTCCACCTCCAACTCATCCTCCTTTTTCACCACGACCACCTCCTCCGCCTCGATTTTCACCCCAGTCTTTCGACCCCACGTCGATGCCACGGATACCACGTGGCGATAACTTAAGTTGCCTCCATCAACTCTGTCACTGCTGAATTGGAGAGAAGATGGGAGAGTATTGATGAGAGCAAACACAGATTTTTTTCTGTTTGAGATCGGGTGGCAGAGACCTCTAACTCTCTTTCAATGAATAACCGCCATCGAAAGTGAGAGTAAAGCGGTGGATAAGAAAGAATCTAGAACTTGGTAATACCGAATCCAAACCATCAAGTAGTTTCTATTTGGCTTCCTTGAGACCTAGGCATATTTAACTCCTTCTGCTGTTACTCTGCTATAATTTGTAAAGTAAGCAAATCAGTATCACACACCCCGCTGCTTCAAGTTGAAAAAATCAGACAAGCAGATGTTGACCGGAGTTTCAGAAGATGAATTGAAGAGTTGGAAGGTTTGACCTAAGCTTAATTACTAATACAAGCCAAACTGAAAATGTAGGATAAGTCTGTATCAAGAAGCCTGTCGTCAAACTTAATTAAACATCGTCCGGTTTGATCTTCATTTTCGAAAAACCCCACTTCTGCCGATTATCTTGAATTGACTTTTTCCTTACTTGCTCATCCTTTTCTACAAACTGAATGGGTATTATCAGTCAGTCCATCGGAAATTTTTAACGTACGTACAACAGAACTTAATTAGTATAAATGAATCGAACCATCGCAGTTATGTTACGCTTCATTGAACATTATGAATACTCCTTAAATTCCGTTCAAATTCACAATGGTAAAATTTGGACAGAACTCAAAGGATGACCCAATTCGTGACTTTGCCATGACAATTTCAACCAATCACAGTTTTTTTGCTACTACGGAATTGGCAATCGTAGAGTTATTACTAGTTGTAGTGTATAATAATGAGAAATCCAGAGACCAGACTGTATTCAGCTTCTGTACACTTGAATTCTTTTCCAGCTTCATCGTGAATCACTAAATGGGTTAATTATCAGTATCGGAGAATGGTGGTGAGTTAAAATAGAGGCGAATACTACGTAGAATCCTCGAGCTTTAAAAGCGAGTTGAAATGCAATCTGAGCAAAGTATCACGAGAAGCCGAACTTGAATCATTTTGCTGTTTTGCACAAAAGGGTTGGCGTTTACATTTCCCACTATTACTAAAAAAGGCAAGTCCGATCGTTAGTTAGTGAGTGAACTAGTGTGGAATCATTCGTTAACACCATTAAACTAACACAATGAATGACGAATAGCAAAAAATGATGACTCAAATCGAAAGCATTAAGCTAACATACTGAAGCTGAGTCCCAAACGTCATGAAAATGCAAATTTTTGGTTTCCAACCTGGCCAGCTTAATGTAGGTGTTTTTGTTTTTTTAATTAAACAAGCAACTGTTTACTGTTGTCATTTTTACATAACCTTGAAAATAATGTTTGCTTTTTCAAGTGCATTAGTTATGAAAAATGTGAAGTAGATTTTTTTCAAAAATTGTAAGCTATATTGGAATACCTTAACTGCTAGAATTGGCAGTTTATTATGGAACCTTTACTTCAAAGGCTTTTTTGTTGCTACTTTTACAAAATTAATGGAATAAAATTCGTTGCCGGCTTTCATACATGATGGTTTTGCTTTATTTTATATTTGGGGTTATTAACACTTCGAATTGGTAAATTGTCATTTGATACTATTAAGCATTTGATAAAAGTATGTGGTGGAACATTTGACGACTTAAACTTTGATCTGTTTCACAGATGGATAGTTACTTGACTGTCAAGAATCAAGGGGTTATTTAGGTGATATTTTTTCAGAATTATAAAAGTTAAGTTCTTTTTTATCATGAAATTAAACTCCACTTAATAGTGGAAATGCCTTAAAAATAGAACTCTTCACGCTAAATTAGATAAATTATTGCAAAGGCAGTACTTTTTAAGAAAGCTTTGAATTTCATATACAAAAGTTTTGAACAATATTACAAAATATAATAAATATAGGTTTTTTACATTTGGAGGTGGTGCAACACAGTTAGGGACGCCACTTGGGTTCATTAAACCCCAATTAGAGATTTTGTTTTGCACAGTATAGAGTAAAAATATGCACGAGTTCGCATACCAAAAATACAGGATGGTGAGTCCTAAGTCTAAAATGACCACCCTGAAAAAGAATGTGACTAGTCATAAAGTAAACATCCACGCGCATGCGTGGAAAAATCAGCGTGCCAGCAATATGTTTATTACGGGTCAGATTTTTCCCAATAAAATTATTCAGGTCAAACAATTGTAAAGAGACTTTTACAACCGGATTCGAGTAACTGACGCTAAGGAAAGAAACATTTGTGACAACTGCATCAAAATCCAGCAATCACCTTTTGTTTGAGGTAAGATATCTAATAGTCGTTTATCAACTTACAGCTAGTTAGCTCCTTCAAATCCAGATTAGTTGTCACACCTTGTCCAACCCTTGGCAGGAGTCACTTGGATACACATATATATATATATATATATATATGTGAAATACAGACGCAAGTACACGACTTGGGCGTCGAAGCTGTGCAGATTGAGGCCTTTAATCAAAAAATACGCTTAGTCAGTGGGCACTAACGGAACTTTAATGATCTCCTAGTCGTGAAAATTGAGGACGGCAGTAGTGCCAACGTCTACGACTATTGAGGACATTATAATTATTAAAAACGGGCTTATATAAAACACGCCGATTTTCGAAGAAATTCTGTTTTAGATAGATGACGTCTTTGTGAGAATTTGACTTGAATAGATTGTGGGTAAATTCCATAAGCGTAGAAAAACTGGACTATGACAAATGTGAAGCAAAGCTACCATTATGAAAATACTAGCTGGTCATTTCGATTTAAAAATAAATTGCCTTTGCAAAAATCAGGTAAAAGAATTTAAAAAGTCATTATTTGCATAGTATTTCGTATTTATAACTGTTGCGAAAGACTTTGCGACGTATTTGTGGTTGCGCATGCAATCATATAGACTGAACAGGAACTAACTGTTCGGTTAAAATCCATCGTTGACATTATAGGGAACTTCGTTTGGCTGAAATTTTAAGTTGTTTTTTTAATATAAATGCTGTCTATAACTATTGCAGTTCTCTACAAATAGTGAAATTTATATTTGCTTGTAAATGAATGAATTCAATAATCTGAATGAAATCAAATTTACCAGAATACGACTTTTTGCATCATGTGAGGTCTTTGGAAACGGCTGTTGTAGTTGGAGACAACAAATTTCCCTAAGATTATAGTACCGAGCATTGCCTGAAAATTAGCACAAATGATTGCTAATACATCAAAAATCTCGGCAACAAATGTTTATCACGAAATCTACTGAAGTTCATTTTTCATTCTGCATTTTAAAGGCCTTACTAGTGCTATTTTGAAATGCTGACGTCCTTGTGAAAATCGGACTTGAAAATAGTTTACCGTAATGCCATGTTGATTTCAATGTGGAGTAACTTCATTCCACATGTATGATTCGTTCTGTTTAGTGATGGATCCAGTCAATTGGAAATCTGACTGGAAAACGCCTCCTGGTGGCGTAAAGGTGGTTCTGTGGTGTTTAGGTCCTCTGGAAGAATCACACTTTTCTTCCTGTGGTCAACAAGAACTTGACTTGAAATTAAAACATCTGCTTTCCATGCTGAATTCTTAATGAAATGTGCACTGAATAATCCAGAATTTCTACCTCCTGAGTGGAATTCCTGTCTATGGCTGGCGTTAATTAATAAAAATGGAACTTTGTCTCGAAAGCAAACTAATTATAACACAGCCAGAGCAGCCGCAGAGCTGTCTACCGTTGTTCACTGAGCCCGCAAGTGTCAGTCTATGAGGTAAGATTGTCAATGAGGAGGCACACATGCCTTTGAAGCCCAAAAGAAAAGATTTCTAATTTCGCACTGACAGTGCAATTAAACATTATTATTAAAGGCAAAAGTGCTTTTAAAAGTCATTAGTCAGTGTATGCTAAATATGCGTCTTCGAGAATGCTTCAAGGCAACTAAATATTTCTAGAACATTCAGTCATATTTCCGTGAATGCAATGGTCAGAACCTCATACTGTAAGACTCACGATGTGAACGACGATTGAATCTCACACTAGTATTATTCCCACGAGGAAATGTGTCTTATCATTGCTCCATCAGATGGTAGGGGGCATGGACATTCGTGGTAACAGCTATGATTTTGATGTCATATTCTTCAACATGTACTAACAGTCGAAACTTGACATATTTCAACTTTCTTTGCGTATATTTTGTTATTCCATATATTTATTTAAAATAGCTATTTTTATGATATTAAAACAGCATTGCTCTACCATACCAAGTTAAGGGATCAGGAGAGTTCACTAAAGCCCAAGGAATTTCTACCCTGTAGTTGCATATTTCAAAACTGGAATCCAAACACCTGCCTGAAGTTTGACTTACAAAAAAGGGGTCTCAGTCTTAGGAGCTCCAAAGTTTTTGTAAAATATGCATAGTGCCTTCGATGAAGATTCTAGTGCTTTGTAACAGTAAACATTTTGTGGACGTTTTCTATGAATCATAAAATAGCCCATTAAGTTATATCATGTTGTTTAAACCGTCTGAGAAATTGGAATTGTTCCTACTTTTGTGGAAGGACTTGAGAGCTTGTTAAAAGAGCTCGAGACAGTTTAATCAGAACCGTTTGGAAGGAATGGAAAGGTGAAGGACATTTTAGGTTCCCTCATTGTGTTATTTATTTTTTGATTAATCAACTCTTCATCTCATATTACGTCTGCATTTTTAATCCAATGCAGAATACCTGAATCTCAAGAAATCGATTAATTAGTTGCTACTAAAGGTTGGTAAATTACTTATTGAAATTCACAATTCAACGAAAGTGGGATATCTGAAAGGAACCCATCTGAAAATGCGCACTTTTGCCCGCCGGAGCAGTTGACTGAGTCCGTTTCAATGTGTACAGAGCAAAATTAGTACATTACTAAGTGGATATGCAATAGTAATGCAATGTGTTAGGTTGTGGTTTTGGTTAGAATAGCCGCTCAAATCTAAAAGGGTAGAGGAAATGTCATAAATTCCGATTACAAGACAAATTACATTGTATTATTGCTTCAGGGAACAGCTTATTGATTATTTGTACCCAGTGCGAATTGTAGTGATAACTTTGAAAGCAAACAAAGAAGTGGAACAAAATTCCTTGAAGAGGTAAGATTGAAATTGTTGTGCAAATTCACGTTCCCATGGAAGGTTTGCCAAGACCGCATTTGTTGTTATCTCCGATGGAGTAATAAGTGGCTACTAAGGAGTTCATTGAAGACGGGATCTGTTTATTTTCTTCACAGTGGTAAACTTTGTGTTTCTGTTTATTTGCAAAGGAGTTTTATATTAACAATTAATGAAAATGATTTCTAAATCACATTGAAACTGTATTAGACCTCTAATTTTGTCGTTGAAATAACGAAAATTATATTTAGTTGTAAAAGATAAATTATATTGATGAATAGTTTTACTGTGAAGAATATGAGGAGTAAATAGCATTTTGAAAGTTCTACTCGTTAACTTTAATGTAAACAGAAGAATCCACCTATTTTGATTTCGTAAAAGTCACCGAGTGGTGGGCATTATCAAATCTCCTTGAAAGGTTTTTGGGTGAAAAACGCACGTCATAGTCAGCAATGTCTAATTTGTGGCCAAAAACAAATCTTCGCGGCTATCTAAACAGCTGTGCTCCAAATGATCTTGGGATTTTCTGTACATTTTTTTATTGAAACTAACATAAATCGGAATGGACAGCTTTCTACTAATGGTAGAAACACGATCAAGACATCTTTTAAGCTATTTATTGAGTAATTTTGCTTAAATGCTAACTTGCATTACAATCCTGCATTTCACTGCTATGCGATAAATTCAAGATAGTCACAAAATTAACACAGACATTTTATGAGATTTTTCAGGTAGTCGCCACTTCTTTTCTTGCATTTAAATGAATTTTAGTAGGTAATATTTATATTCTGAATGACTTATCCGTCAGAGCAATCAATGCCTCTTTTGTTTAACTTGAAAATATACACCGGCTATATTAGGGCTTATTAGTATTCAAAGAAATTGAGTGCGAGATTTCCCGTTTTGTGTTGACAAGGCAATGCGACCAGTGTTTAATATTTTTGCAGAGAAATGAGAAATAGAATATACTGAAAACGGAAACATTAATACAAATTGGTATGATTCATCTTGTGATGTTTACAATTTTGCAGTTTTTATTAATATAAGATCGTTTATCAAACCATTTTAAGTTAAGGGTGGTCACTCAGACCAAACATTTAAATACCAATTCGAAAAATTGATGACAATGCTTTTATTGCTTTTCATAAGCAGTTTCTTTGATGCTCCTAAAGTAATGAATTGAAACAAACTGGGGGTTCAAGCAAAACAAAACGATTAAATAAGCGAATCTACTGTTGCAGTAGTATTTGAAGTAAAATATCTGAGTTCTGCATGGTTCAAAAATAATCCATTGTTTTTCCGTTAAAAATAAAATGTCATCATCGCTCTGATTTGCAGCATATATCAACAAAACAAGTATCACTCAAGCTTTAAACTGAATCAAGTTAATAATGCCCTTAGCATGAAAAGCAAGATTTGGCTCAGTTTTATCCACTTGAATCAAGAACGGAGGATGCTTCTGAACCCGTATTTTTACCAATACTACTACTAGTAAAACCTCTACCCAACTACCACCAAAACTAGAACTTCCCACGTTACTTCAACTATTAAGGCTACCACCACTAATGGTACCACCACGAACACTACCACTACAATCACCCCTACTACAAATACTACTACCACCACCACTGTTAGCACTGCCACCACCTCTGCCACTAACACACTTTACGTTATCACCACCAACACTAACAGTATTCACACTACACCACCAATACCACCACTAAATAGCTACGTCCATAAAAATTTGTCTAACGTTGGTGGGCGAAGGCGATAAAGCTGTCAGAAGGGTTCACTCAGATTTTGGAGAGGAATGTGCTAATAGAAAACCTGTTGAAGATGTTTTGAGAAATTCAGAATAAGGGAATATTTAAGTAGATCAAGCTTAAAGTCCAGTTGGGCTTTATAGTGATTAGCCTCTTGAAGCAGAGCCCTTCAATAAGCTTAGTCTGTTTAATCAACTGAAGAATCCGCTATTAATCTTTGCTGAAACCGGAAGACTGCTTATCTTCATCATTATTAGTTTGAAAAAGTTTCTAGGCCGATTCATCAACCGCCTGAAAATAATCAAATCAAATCTTGATTTCATATCTTCCAACTCTTCGCCCTATTCTTGATTGCGAATCTTATAACACTTTGAAGGCGTTACAACCATTTCTCTTGGTATCAGAAATGCTATCAAACCTTATCAGCATTTTCCTAACTGGTTTTCATATGTGGCCTTGCATTAAAACTTAAAGTACAGGTTTCAATAGTTATCATCCAATAAAAGTGATACGGAATAATGTGCGAATTTCGCAACAGCCTCCATGGCCTTCAGTCATCATCTTCGGCAGTCAGGAATCGGGGGAGTGAGAGAAGATGGAGGTCAAATTAAATTGCCTGTAGCACCTCCTGAGATTTCTCTTTCGCCTGTTAAGGCCTGTTGCCAAATCAAGTGCAACTTGAGAGGTTGTCTAGGTATAAAAATCAGTTTACTTTTAAGGATTTACTATTAAAAGCTAATGTTCAGCATAATGCTTCAACAAGTATTAATATACACTTATATGCTTATTATCATTAACGAAGCAAATTTAACATATTTGGCGGGGGAAAAAATAATACAAAATAGATAATACTGCAGCCATTCGGACTTATAAATTGCGCTTAAATAATGCTAAAATTTTGAAGACGAACATTTAGAATTCCATGTCGCATAAGTCAGAGTTTTAAATTATAAAATTTAAAAAAAAATTGACAGTGAAACATAAAATCCACCAATCTACATATCGTGTGTGACAGCGGTCGCACAGTTAAGTTAAAGTACTCAATGATACTACTTAAATTTGTAGGTAGTAAAGTTCTAATTCTCAAAATCTAGATTAATTCTAGCACAATCTCCAAATTGCAAAGAAAATTGATTGCACATTTCAGTTGGCATTTAAATGAATGTTAAATTTATAAATCTTAACATAATATTAACTAAAAGGTGTCGAACCATGGTGTAGTTGGATCGGGATCCCAATCCATCTAGTTGCTCACCTGGGGTTCAACGATTTCCGTTACTACTGCGGCTAGAGAGAACCGAATGCTCGTTCTCCCGTTGATTTTCTTGCCTGCAGAAATCAGTTTCCTCTAGGATCCTTGGAACTGAGTGACGTTTCAAGGTCTGTTGAGAGTGGGCTCTTGTTCTACCGCCTCAACCCTCCCTATGCGTGTCGACATATGGAATATTTGGTGGATGGATTCAATTCCATGCTGATATCACCACCCAGTCCTTGACTTCTGACACCGAATGCTTAATCTCCAACATCTCCCTAGACAGTCTTCGAAAATTGGAACATTAACTTGAAAAGTGAATTTATCCCAACGGCAAGGCAGTTTAGGAATGGACTCCTGTTAATTTATCTTTTTAAAAAATTCATTTCCTGAATGATGCCGTTCCCTGAGAATGTTGATTCGGTTAAAAGCATTTGAAAAACGACAATCTGTTGGTAAACACCAGTACTACTCAGAATGTAGTTGATTATCACTAATGATTGATTGTCTCGAAAATAAAGTGATTTGTTTAATTACTCAAATTTAATTTAATTACTCAAAAAAAACAATTTGCGGTTTTTAATTTCCTATTACTCTTTGACTTTTCCTAACAAGGGTAGAATTTAAAGTGTATCAAATATTTGTTTGAAGTTATGGGTAAATAAAGAAAGTAGGAATTGCGGTTCAGCTGTAAATAGAAAGCTGATTGAACCACACCAATATACACACCAATGTGCACAATAATTTGAGAAATAACCTATATAATATTGTAGCTTAAAAGTTATGAAATTTGGGATTTTAAATTGCTAAAAAGAGTATGATTCAAGGTTTATCAAAAATGCTAAGTTGAAATCTTTCTAATTAGTTACAAATAAAGGCGTGAATGTGGTTAAGTTACCAATAACTAATATGAACTAATGGTGACTTAAATCAAAGGCATTTAAGCCACAATAGTAGAGATTGACGTCAGAAAAACGAAAAATGAAAATTCAAACTACCTATGCATAATATGAACATTTTTAACCCATACGTCAAAATATATCATCATTTTATGACGCTTCGACGCCTTCATCGTAAGTAATGAGAGATATCCTTCCACACCCTCCATGTAGTCTAGATTAAGCTCTTTTGGACCTTATGGTTCAAAAGAAAAAAAAACACGAAAAAGTTTTTAATAATGAATTCATATTTCGTCCACTTATTTTACAATTCAAAAAACAATCATCAAATTAATCAATTTTAATGTGAATACTTAACATTATCCCATTTGCAAACATACATGCTTAACCCCACTGATAATGCAAAATATTTATGAATGGTATATTCAAACTACCAAATCATGTTCTTTAATCCATTTAAACAGTTTTATACTGAGACATCGAAAGAAAAGTATATTGTGCACTTCCACCAGCAGAAAAAGCCACATACAATATGATACATTAGTGATGAAGGAAAACAACGTACCGATATTAATCCTATTCTTCCCCAGAGATTTTATTAGAGTTCCAAAATTACCCCAGTAAAGCGAAACTTAACAGCTCCTACCAGGAAATAGAAACATTCCTTCCGCAAAATGGTTTATCCAACGAACAGCGTGTTGAACATCCTTTCGTCGAAGAGGCCCTTGGCGACCGCAAGACTTCGCAGCTGTTACATAGTACGTAGACTTTCGTCAATGGGTTTAACGTGTTCTAAGCAAAAGCTTGTTGTGACTATCGCGCAAGCAATAGCGTGATGGTCACCGACCGTTACCAAATTCCTCATATCCACCACTTTGTTTTGTCATGCATGGCAAAAAGGTGTTTACCATGATCGACCTCCTCAAAGCATACAACCAAATTCCGGAAGCTGAAGAAGATCAGAGAATGCCATTGGCAAACTTTCCACAGGTTTACCGTTCAAGTGCTCCGGCAACTTGACAGTCCAGATAAAAAACTTATACGGCACAACTGGAGAATGTTTTGGGACGCCGGAATGATGCAAAGGCAGCGATAAACCCTGTCAATTGCGGTTTCGGAGTAGAAAAGTTTGATTTCTTGGGCCATAAGGTACATAAAAAACGACATGTGCCCAATCGAGGTGAAAGTATTTGAGATACGCGATTTTCTCAGGCCAGTCTCCAAGAGTCGATTGCAACGTTTTCCGACATATTGAACTTCGATTCGCATTTCGTTCCACACTGCGTTGAAATTGCTTATCCACATACCCAACTGCATGGACTACGGGAAAGTAATTTTGTGGTGATAATAAAAATTTCAGAAGCCGTTTTCAGAGTGAAAGATGCTCTTAGTCAGACAGTCTGGCGATCTTTTACAAAAAGCAGCGAGAAACTTGCTCTGATGTCCGACGCTTCTAACCATGCGATTTGTGCTGCTATCAAACAGTTCGTTGATGGATCTTGGCAGCCACTTTCTTTTTTCTCCAGGGAGCTATACCTCAGCCAGACGAGCTACAGCACGTTCAGTCGTCAACTCCTTTTGATTTACCTCACGGTCCGCCATTCCAGTCATCTTTACGGTGTGCATCGACCACAAACCTCTGGTGTATGCCCTCAAGTACAATCCCAGAGAATTTTCTCAGCTCGACTACATCTCACAGTTCACTTCCGATATTTCGTATGTGGGAGGCAATAAAAATTCCGTCGCCGACGCTCTCTCTCTTGCCCTAATAAATTTTCACAGTTTAGGAGGCAGTATCAACATTCAGTGCATGGCCAGGGTGCAGGATCAGTCTGACTGCGAATCTTAATCTGAAAGCCTAAAGGTTGAGCGCCCGCCTCTACCAACAGTGTCGGAACGATCCTCTGTGACGTCTCAACTGGCAAGCAAAAACTTACAATTCCGAGTTGCATGCGCTGACATGTATTTGATACCCTTCAAGGACTACCCTATCCTGGTTGGCTCACGCTTCGTGTGGCCTAATATGAACGCCGATGCACGCAAACGGACGAAAACCTGCCTTCACTGCCAGCGAGTGAAAGTTACACGACACACAGGGGCTCCACGTGGGACTTTTGCCTACCCGATCCTCGTTTCCGGCACGTCCATATGGACATCGTGGGCCTAACTGGGCCTCCATCCAACGGTCATCCCTATCTCCTGATATGCACCGATCGTTATTCCCGATGGCCGGAAGCAATTATTTTGAAGGACATCACATAAAATTTAGTAATGAATGCCTTCCTGCAATGTTTTGTGGCGATCTACAACTGCTCTAAAACAATTACTACAGATCGCGGAGAGAGATTTGAATCATACGATTTCCCGCAAATTTGCAAATTTCCAAGTGCAAAAAGTATCCGCACAGCAGTACTATTATTTCACCGCCAATGGTATGATCGAGCGCGTTCACTGCCATGTAAAAGCCGCTCTGATATGCTCTTCAAACCCTGGAGATTGGCATGGCAATTTACTAACGGTTCGTCTTGGCCTTCGTATTGAAAAAAGACCTCAAACATCTATTTTCATACTGGTTTAGGGTTCTTCACCGCGAATCCCAGGACAAATCCCTTTGAAACCTGCAAAGTCTGTCAGTAACACAGTCGACAAAATCACATTATTCCTGCATGACAATCCACCAGTTGTTCCTCGATCTCCTAACCTCTCGATATACGTCGACCCGAAGCTTCAAACTGTCTCCTATGTTTTCGTTCTACTGCTAAATCACATTAATGCTTTCAGTAGAAGTTCATTCTACTTAGCCAAGTTCCCCAACACAACGAAAATGAAGATTCAACATCTCCTGACCTACACTTTAATTCCGCTCTCGATTCAACCTCTACTACCATTTCATCGTTTTCTCCATCAATGGCTACAATATTTAACTGCCTTCTCCGCAAGCTGAGTTGGAATAACAGCACTGTCCTCGCTGTTTCTGTACTGGATCAGGGTTAAGACACGGGTTCTATGTCGTTTAAACTGTCTTCTAACAGCAAAATTCCTTATCCATCGGCATCAATACCGGATCGAAGGCCACCAGCCTCCTCAACTCCCACGCACCAGTTGATCCTAGATGCTCACACGCAATTGCATCCCAATCGGATCGTCGGCAACAAGCCTCTTCCCAGTGGCCCAATCACTGATTCTCCATGCTCACACTCAATCGGATCAAGGAATCGGCATGGATTTCTGTCTGAGATAAACTTTCACAGTTATGGACTTATTTTTTCACGATATCCTTGTTTTTACTTGATTTATTATTAAATCACACACTATGATTTAGAATTAATCGATGTCCCAGAGATAAACTAACATTCAGATGTATTTTCATCAACGTGCATTCGTACATGACCGTGTTTATTTCTTCTTAATATATTTTCTTCTTAAGTTTCATAATCAATCAATCGTTTTTAAACTGATTATACAGACTTACTAAGATGCCGACACCAAGACGAATGTTTAGCTTGTAAGCGGAAATATTAAACAAAGAGGAAGAACTTTTGCAGAAACAGAAATGACGGTAATCATGGACAGTCTCCCAAAGGTTTTCAGCTCAACGAGCCGCCTTTGAATTGATCAGCAGTTCCTCCATGAAAATTTAGCTCGATGACTGTCATTTTCCTACTTTTTCATAAAAGTAGTATCTACAGCCTTCTCACTGTATAATGATTGGTAAAAATAGTAAAATAGTAAAAATGCTTTTACTCGATAAGTAGTAATAATAACAGATTTTCGTTGAGAAATAATGATAAAGCAAAGTTAGTAAACATAAAATGGATTTTTAGAAGAATGCGCCATTCCATTTCTAGATTGATAATTGAGATTAATAGCGACTCACCCTAGAATCAGCTAGTGAATGTCTTGTGTTCCTTAAACCACTTCAGAGTAAAATTAGACCATTTCATCTTAAGCCTGTATATCAGCAATACTGTGTGTGCAAGGTAACGTTTGGTTTTAGCGAAGTTGTTTTCGATGATGTTTCAATGTCATTCAATTTTGTACCATTGGACCACATGAAGATATTGATCAAATTTTGACAATTATTTTCGCATCAGACACCTTGTCTCCTCGAGTGGGGGAGGAAGATTCGAGAACTTTACACCGTCTGTCTCCCCTTTGAGTGCGTTTGTCAATCGTGTCCGTAAACGCGGTTAGGACATGCACGCATTCCAAAGGAGTCATGTGCTAGTTAGTTCGATAGGAGCCTCAGGAAAAATTTGTCGTTTACTCTTACCCGATGTCGCTAAGATCCTACTAGGGCAATTTGATGTACATTTTAAAGGAGATGTGCATTAAATTAACTTTCTGGGGACTTATTCTTGTCTGTATTTTCAAGGTCGAGGCGAGGAATGTGTAGTCGGAAGGTTAGTTTTGAGTACGAGGCTTTTAAATTACCTTAGAGTTCGGCTAAGTGAGTTCGGACTGGAAGGAGGTGTGATGGTCAAGATTGAGGATATAATCCTGAATGTGCTCTGGTGGTATGAGCCTCCTTATTGGTAAACTCGTAATAATTTGAGTCGTAGGGCCAAGTAGGGTCTACTTTATTAGTGAAAAAAGACTTAGATGAGGAAACGAGTACTAACAGTGTCTTCAAGTAACAGCAGTGGTTTATTTATGATGATTCTTAATTGAGTGGATTGCTTTTACAAATATCATGATAATGCTTTATATAGCCGCATGAGACGAAAAAACAATCGAATTTGGCTGACGTAAACGAAAATAGCATTGAAACGGCACATCACCACCATAAACGTGTTTTTACACTAAAGAAACACAATTGTCGTGTTTAAGTTGGTTACTACCCATGCAGTATTCTGTTTTTGAGTCACTGGAGAAGAAAATGAAGAAAATGAAGCTAGAGATAAAGTCGGTTTTGACTTCAGTGCAGTTCCTCTTCCTCTAAAGGCGATTGTTGGATTTTGTAGCAGTAGCCACGAATATTTCTTGCTATAACGTCAGTTACTCCACTCTGATTTTAGGAGTATCTCTATAATTGTTTGACCTGAAAAACTGTGTTGAGGAAAGTTTGGCCCTTAACGAAAATTCTTCTGGCATGCCGGTTTTTTCACACTTGCGCTTTAAATCTGGTTCGTATGGTGTAAGCATGAATCGGCTCATTCTTCTTCAGGGTCATTTAGACTTTTGGCACATTATCTTATGACTTTGCTTAATAAGGGAAGCGTGCAAGCCAACAATATTTGCCATTTTCCCAACGAATAAATAAACCCTAAATAAATAAATGAATAAATAACCGCTAACTTTTCATTCATGTACACATCATACCTAATCCACTTTGTCGTATGCTTTCCTACCTGATGCCACGAGCTTCTTTAAAGTTGCTTTGACACTGCGATTGAATCCTCATATTTGCATTGTTATATTCCAACGGTTGTTATGAATCCAAAGTTGTTCAAAGTTTGAAGGGGCATCTTACTGTGTATTTAGGCAATACACTCTGCGTGAGTCATCTCCGATGAGATCAATAAATTGGCCACGCAGTAAAAGTGGATTGACTCGGACTCACGTGGTTTGAACCAATCAAAGCGAAGTATTCAACGCTCACATTCATTAGGAGGCATAGTAAGAGCCAATCAAAATTAAGACCTAGTCAGTAATACGAGTTCTTTGTTCACCGCCAATTTGTGCCTTCCAATATCGACACTGCAAAAAATTGTAGAAGACGTTTTTGAACAAAGCTTCTAATTCATATGTTTTTATTTATTTATCGAATTCAGTAAAATACTTCAATAGCAGTTGAATTTAAAGTACTGTACAAGGGACCCATAGAATTTATGAAAGCAATTAGATCAGGCCACTAGTACTCTAAGTTGTTTCAATGGAGTCAGAATCAATTCCACTGTGGCCAATTTCCATTGTTTG
The DNA here is from genome assembly GCA_030710315.1 of Anomotaenia brevis. Lineage (NCBI taxonomy): Eukaryota > Metazoa > Platyhelminthes > Cestoda > Cyclophyllidea > Dilepididae > Anomotaenia > Anomotaenia brevis. The sequence continues at coordinate 27,728 of JAUOZQ010000360.1, forward strand.
ATTTTAGGTTAGGAAAATTGATGGTTATACTCGTTCACAAAAAGGGACTTTGGCGTAAGTGAAAAGTATAATTCCAAGTCTGTTATTGTCGGAGAAATTTTTATGACAATTTTCCACTTCCCAAACATAAAATTGCTCTATATTTTTGAGGTTATGAAATCTCAAATGAAAATGCTGCATAATCCGCATTCAAACCCACGTTTCTAAGGTCAAACGGGACCATCAAAGTTAGAGTATGGACATATGAAACCTTTTTCCAAAGATTGTAGGAGTTCTGGGTATCTAAAGTTACACATCCGGTCGTTGTCACAAATATGAAAAGTCCATTAACAAACCTAGAGTACAGCTTTGTCACTTTAGATAAAAATACGCGGATTTCCATTAAACTCGAATGGCTAATTTATTAATTAATTTATTTATTTATAAACTGCAAAAGCCGCCATAACTCTGGCAGCCAATAGGATGGTTGTATATTTTACAACAGCCAATCATATTCAGGAGCCTGCCAGAAACCAATGAAAAGTTAGTTGACATCTGTGAATCATACGCATATCATAGCGAATAGTCTCAGCACTAAGCAGACTGATCGTTCACGGTCTGCAGTTCCCCGTGGGCCGCGTGCACCGTCTTCTGCGCAAGGGCAACTACGCTGAGCGTGTTGGTGCCGGCGCCCCAGACTACCTGGTTGCCGTGCTTGAGTACCTGGCTGGTGAAGTGCTTGAGCTCGCTGGCAACGCCGCCCGTGACAACAAGAAAACTCGCATCATCCCGCGTCACCTACAGCTGGCCATCCGCAACGATGAGGAGTTGAACAAGCTCCTTGGCGGTGTGACCATTGCTCAGGGTGGTGTGTTGCCTAACATCCAGGCTGTTCTTCTGCCCAAGAAGACCGAGAAGACCGGGAAGAGCACTCGGGGGCAGCTGCATTTGATAAGCATTTATAGCTTTGATGGCAGCCTCGCCTAGGTGTCCTGGTCTAACAATGGGGAATTGTTGCAGTCAATTGGTTTTGTTTGGAGCTGTCTTCCTTGATTTGTTGGTGAGTAGATGATGATTTTGGGACATTTTGATTCTTAGCAGTTGGTCGATGTGTGCAATATGCGTTGTTCGTAGCTGTGCTGGACGGTCGGTGAGTCAAGAAGTTACTTGGGTCACTGGCCAATCGGAGCTCCCTTTATTCCGATCACCTCTGCTATGGCAAATGAGTCACCACCCTCTAACCTCCTCGTCATCTCAACAGTTTGACCCTGAGTTGGGTATGTTCATTTTATATTTCATTTAAGTTTTACATTAAAGTTAGTTGATTACTGGTCATAGCTGGGATCTAATCGGTAAGGGACGTACGACCTTTTGGCATTAATTTATATTCTTTACTTGGGTATTTCTTAATAGAATTGGGGCCCTTCTTCTTTACTCAGGATCTCTGTTTGATTCCTAAACACATGAAAAACTACTACTATTACACCAGAAATGCCGTTTAACGAAGTCTAATTTAAACAATTAAAACTAGGCCACTATATATATTGCTTCCTCCGAATCGCTTCTTAAATGGATAATAAACACTTCCCATTCAGACAAATGACTAAACGAAACCTCTTTGATACTTTCGGATATACACCCTCTACCATGCTTCGTTCTGTCGTATATACAGCATAGAAGTTGCAGTTCTTTATTACGAAGTGGAATGTTTCAAAATTATCAGGGGGCAGGCTATGTGGTAGATTCGGAAGGACAATAAACGAAAGTTTCAGTGTTGCCACACTGTTTGTAGAGGGAGGAGGAAGAGGAAGTGGGTGGCGAATGCCTTGTCGCAGCACGCGCAGTGGAAGGGCTTCTCGCCGATGTGCACGCGACGGTGACGCCTTCTCTCCCCTCCACTGGAATTCGGTTCCTCGATTGCATCACTGGCGGAGAATGGACTACACTCAAATGCTGCCCTTGTTGCTGTCCTTCTTCTCCTTCTTCCTGTAATCTGACAGGCAACGTCGTCGTAGTCGTCATCATCATACTCGTCGTGTCCATGTCACTGCTCATCGATGCTTGCAGTCCCGATTGAGATCTGCTACTGCGTAAGAGGCTGCCGCCAACACCACTGTCTGAAAGAAAAAAGGAGTGGATAAGCAGCACTTGAATTTGCTTATTTGAGCACCCGCTTGCCTAGAAATATACCTGCTTCCGATCGATCTGCTTGATCTCGTGAATCACAGACACCTAAGTTTGTTAAATGTTTGCTGGATTCCATGGAGTCCTGACGCACTGCTATTGGAATGGAGTTGTGAATGTGAAGTGTACGCGCACGTCCCGCCTTAAGCTCAGAGAGCGAAGTTGTTATATGACGCACTGCGATTGCTTCACGGTGTGCTCGGAGCTTTGAAACCATCCAATCGGCTACTGGGAGTCTTACTGATTATTTGCATCAGTATGAGTCACACGGCTGTTTCTTCTAGCAGTACAACGAAATATTGCTTAAAATTTGTTATTCTAGATTGCCCCGTGTCAATATTACGGGAGAAATCAACTACCCGTGGTTGCTATCGTATTGCCACTCATTCCAAACGACTCCCCTTCAGCATTTTACCTCCCGAAGCTCTGTCCAAACAGCTTTTGTGGCAAATGCTCTTCTACGAGACTCGGAAGCTTTTCGAGTCTGTTCAGAGTTCCGAGGCTCTTTAGCGTTTGCTTTCATCAGAAAGTTGTTCCTCAATGGATACTTGAATTACACAGCCTCAGGTACGCCCAGGAATCACAGTCAAGCCCCACCAACCATAGACCGTCCTCCAACGATTCCGGAAAGCGCCTGGGCAGTTATTTGCGACAGCCTACATCTCCAGGCCTCCCATCGTCCAAATTCAGTTACACATCCCACTCGGAAATCGGAGATGAGTGTGTTTGTGCCTCCGAGCTGGGTGGCAACTACAGCAGTTCCTTGCATCGCAGCCTTTCCAGCCTTCATCCTCTCAAATGCCTTTGAACAGTACACCAGAGTACCTCGTCTGGCGGTGTACGTGAACTTTCCAATCTAAATATTTGCTGTATATTCCATACACCTACTAACTTAGATTTCTAACCTCGCATTCGTATATTGGACAACTAAATTACGTTTAGTGGTTAGTGGTTTAGTGGCCTTGCGGTTTACTTCTTCAGACAGATTGCAAACATGCCATGGTTTAAAGGGTGATAGGGGTTGTTGTATATAGGATCCCCTGATTGATAGAAATAGTGGAATACTCGATTGTTGTACGGTGTTTCCTCGCAACTTTGCTTCCGGTGGTATTTATTAAGAAATGCCCAGTTACGCTTTGGGTTAAAGTTTAGGTAGAAGTGTATCTTTAGGCTGCCGTAGTATACGTAGCTTACGACCCTTTTAATGCACTTTCGGGTGTTTTCTGCAATGGAGATCTGTAGCAATTAACATTGCATTCGAGGCCATAAATCCGCCATAGTCGTTTTGAGCGGGAATTGTAATTAGCACCATTTACTGACTGCCGAGACGCCTTAGGCGAGCATTAGGAATTTCTAGAGAGATTTACGTGAATAGTTGCTTATTAGAAATATAAGTGGCATAGATAGTTTAATTTAATTAGCACTGCAACTCCATAAATACCTTAACTTAAATTCCAACAGACTACAATCGATCATATTTTTGTAGTCTTTGTTATCTAAATATATCTAATGAATCATACTTCAGTCAGTAGGACGCTTTTGAGTCCAGGTAAGCCGCCAAGGCATGGGTGACTAATTTATTCCCAAATTGGCTACCTATGTTTGAGTCCGACGGTGAACGAGATGAAACACTTTGTTGGCTACAGCCTCTTACGCAGCAGTAGATCCAAACCGGGACTGCAAGCATCAATGAGCAGTGATATGGACACGACGAGTATGTTGATGACGACTGCGACGACGTTGCCTGTCAGATTACAGGAAGAAGGAGAAGAAGAACAACAACAAGGACAGCATTTGAGTATAGTCAACTCTAAACCAGAGATACAATCGGGAAGTCGAATTTCATTGGAGGGGAGAGAAGGAGAGGATAGAAGAGCAGTAAGAGTTACGCACTCCGATGCCACCGACGAGATCACGAAGATGAGCAGAAGGAGGAGCGGGACAGGAAGGCGTGATCACTTGTGCCCCGACTGCTAGAAGGCCTTCAACCGCGCCTCCAAGCTGTCGCGTCACCGTCGCGTGCACATCGGCGAGAAGCCTTCCACTGCGCGTGCTGCGACAAGGCATTTGCCACCCGCTTCCTCTTCCTCCTTCCTCTACAAACAGTGTGGCAACACTGAAAGTTTCGTTTATTGTCCTTCCGAATTTACCACATAGCCTGCCCTCTGACAATTTTGAAACATCCCACTTCGTAATAAAGAACTGCAACTTCTATGCTGTATATTCGAGAGAATGAAGCATGATAGAGGGTGTATATTCGAAGGTATCGAAGAGGTTTCGTCTAGTTATTTGTCTAAATGGGAAGTGTTTATTTTCCATTTAAGGAACAAATCGGGGGAAGCAATATATATTGTGGTCTAGTTTTGGTTGTGTAAATTCGACTTTTACAAATGCGACTTCGTTAAACAGCCATGACAACATGAGCATCTCTGATGTAGTGGTAGTAGTTTCTCATATATGTTTAAGAATCAGAGATCCTGAGTAAAGAAGGGCCTCATTTCTATTAATTAATTAATTAATAACCAAGTAAAGAATAGAATTTGATGCCGAAGTGTCGTACATCCCTTAATTTACGGACTAGGTAGAAGATCCGAGCTATGACTAGTAATCAACTAACTTCCACCTTGGGAGTTCGTGCTGCACAGACGAAAGGGGCACGTGTCGCAAAGCGCAGCTGGATGCCGGTCAGGCCGAGCCTCCGCCGGCACTCCTCTCTCCCCCCTCTCAAGAAGCACAGTTAAAACGCTAACCGCTTAGTCATGATTTGCGTTCGGGCACCAAAATCAAAATACGCGTATAAAATTCCATCTAAGTGTTTGTTATTGCTATTAATGCAGGTTCATACTTCCATCCCTGGCTTTTTTCTCTTACCTATTATGTTTGCAGATATTGAGGTGATAACCACTTTACCACCAGCTTCGACTCCGGCAGAGCTAGGGACGTAAAGTATGCGCACGCACACTACAGCAACATGTGGGACTTAAAGCTAGTAGTGCACGTGCGCCAGTTACACTAGGACCACTGTTGAGGTTGGACTTACACTTAGTCTCCCAGTGTTTCTATCACAAACACACACAGGCAGAGAACATGGAGCTAAGTGTCGACGACGCGAAGGGCGAAAAAAAGCGCACACTACTAAGACCAGACTGTTCTTAATAGTGAACGTACGCCATAATAGTAACAGTGCTATTCGAATGGGTGACTGAATGAATGTGGCTCAAGGCCCCAAAATCATTACGTCAAGTGGGGATAGGACTCAATACCTAGCAGTGTGATAGCTGCTCGATTACTCACGTCTCCCCGACAAAACATCAAGTCGTCTACAAACGATTTCGTGCCTCCACACTCATTCCACAATTGGATATCGTGTAGACCCCCACGCAGTGCCTTAGCAATCCGACACACGTGGTTATGGTCAACGCTCTGGCTTCGCACTACTGGCGGTTAGACCAGACCAACCGGGGGCAGCAAGGCACGCTGGCCCCGTCGGAACCCACGACTGGAAAGTGCTATAGTTGCCTCTCCATGTGGCAGGCCATAGTAGTATCGTGGCATCTTTGGACGGGATTCAGACGTAGAGGCGTTCAGTCTTAATCCCTCAGATGGCAGCTTCGCACCACTGGCCGATCGACCAGGCACATATATCAAATGTCTAAATGGGATTACCGTAACAACGACCAGTTTGCACCTCACTGTGTACACACATGTGCCATTAGTAGGGTAAAACTAACCTGTCTCACGGCGGTCTAAACCCAGCTCACGTTTTCAATCCAACGCCTGGTGAATTCTGCTTCACAATGATAGGAAGAGCCAACATCGAAGGATCAAAAAGCGACGTCGCTACGAACTCTTCGCCGCCACAAGCCAGTTGTCCCTGTAATCAAGTGACCCTTCCCTGCCGAGTAAATACCCAGCGGGGTGAGGCCTATTAAAGGTTGACACGTTTGAGGCGCTAGGGTTGCATCAACTTGTAAGCTTCACAGAGGATCAGTACCGGTGCCCTTCGCCAAACCAAGTGGCCTCAATAACTTTAACAAAGTAACTGATGTACTGCGACATTGAATCTTTGATGTGAATCAGTTGCCTGATTAGACACCCACAACCAGTGATCCTTTATGAGTTCAAGTAAAAAAAATCTTCTCATTCATAGTGTGTTGTCACAAAATGTCACCTTATGATACCAAACCACTATCTTTTAGTGGCAAAATGCTCAAATACTGTGATTCAAAGACTTGGTAGGAAATTCGTTCAACTCTTTGTACCACATGCACACCTCCGAAATGTTGAGGTCTCTGCAGGTTCAACTAAACTATTACAACTCAAACAAATCACTCCGCAGATATAAATGAATCCTGTGTGTTTTAGAAGAGTGACTTGAGACCAATCATCATCGGAACTGCATAAACTATTTTAGTTAAATTGCATTAATTTCCTTTTTAGCTTTACCAGGCTGGGAATATGAAACTAAATAACTTATGAAGGGTATGAAAACAGTGCCTGAGATAATAGCATATGCAGAGACTACTTATTAAGATTTAAAAAAATGAGCCATAATAGAAGAGTCTACGTAATTCGAGAGGTAGACTCACTCGTTGGCGCGACACTCTCCGAGTGAGAAGTTAAGTTTGGCAGAGACTGAGGCAAGTTACGTTCTCCTCCTTCTCTTGCAGGGAGAAACCGAGCAGAAGGGTTTTTCAGGTCTGGGAAATCAAGTCTTACGGACTGTGCTTGCATGTGCTTTCTCACTGAGAGAGGGGAGGGCAGCCAATAAGTGCACTGGACATTGGCCCTGGCCAATTAGGTTGCAGGCTCCGTAAAATTCAGCCATCCATTTTGATTGGACAAAAAATATGACAGTAAATGTTGATGCTCGTGAAATAAATAAATTTGACTGATCCAGTATCGACTTTAGAGAAAATAGAAGGAAGAGAGAGTATTCTAGCTCCTTAAAGTTATATTTATTGAGCGAATCTTGCATAGTGAAGACGCTAAAAAGTGGTTTAAAACTGAAACTTTAAGAGTAGCAAAAGCGCTTAACTAGATGACAAGCCATCGGAGCTGATGTGTGGACCTTGAGAATTTTTCGAATGAGCTAATTTTTGATGTAAAGCGTATTGCTAATTAAACTGTTGAACAAGTGCTAGTGGTTTGAAGTAGGGATATGAAAAGAGTATTTGTATGGACCTCATTCCAAAAGGAGGATAATGGTTCCAATTGCAGAATTAATGGAACCAATTTCGAGATATCTGTAATACGAATTTTTCGAACAAAAGATTCGCCTTTAGTTAGTCGCTTCCGTGACAAGGAACGAAGTTTTTCATTTTTGCCTGAAGTAGTTAGGGCATTATGTGTGATTAATTTGGTGGTATTTGAAAGTCACAGAGGCCGAGCGATCAAGCTACCAGCGGTAGTATTGCCTTCAACATCGACGGTAACCTCACATTTGAGCGTTTTTTACCCAATACATTCTACTTATCAAAATCACTATTGTGTAAATGCTACATTACCATAGTGCCTTGGCAGGCAAGCACTTTGTCGAAGACTCACCTTCTAGTTGCTAGCACCTCTAAACGCATCTTTTCAATGCTCTAACAGTGTGAGTGGCACTTTTGAGGTCCGAAATTGCCAAACCAACATCCAATAGACTGGTAAAATAATATTACGCTCCAAACCATATCAGCAATAATTTTGAATTTGTCGCATGTAGTCTGTGTTCACTATTCCCCTGAAACACCCTCAGTAAAGTAGTGCAGATGAGCTTGTTGAAAAGTTGGGAATTTTTCATAAATATTAATCTCTTTGTCGAGAAATTACTTCTTTAATAGCCTGTCTCAGGGAGATTAAACTAATCACTGACGGCGTTTCATGGAGGCGAGGGTACCGTTATAGAAAATCTTGTTAAAATTAAGTCGTGACTTCGACGTAGGAGCTCTCCTTGCAGTTGTTATGCCAAAACAGTTGGCGTTAAAACCGTCAACAACGAAAATACCGAAACTGCCAAAGGGGTACGCTAAAACACTCCCTAGAAGAATTGAGTTCTCTATTTTTTCAGTTTCCGGGAATATGAGAAAATGTTTTTTTCTCACGTGCTGCGTCCTTAATACCCCGGTTTCATACATGACGCAGGAACGGTTTTGCAACAAAGCATCCGAAATTTATAATATTTATTATCCAACAGACCACGATAAGCAAGTTAATTCCCTTTTTGTTCTGAATTCTCTCTACTGTTTGGATGGATTTAAAGTGATCGTCACTTTAAAGACTTTCAAAAACATTCCAGGTAAGAGAAGACCCAGGATGGAAGTGTAAATTTTTATTAGGAGAAACGGACTAGCACGTGACAGCTGAAATGTTGACAGCACGCCGTCGTACGGCGGTGTCGACTCATTCTCGTTACAGGATACAAAGAGCCACTAAGCGATTTTTGATTGGCTCATGCCGACAGCGTCCTGTCCTTGAACAAGTATCACGCAGCACAGCGCATAAAGCGCTACATACGTCCCCCCGTTTGAAACCGTAGTCATCTTTGATGACGCAGAATTAGATTGGTTACGAGGTGCCCGGTAGCTAGTTTTGGAACGGCTTTGTGTGAGACTGAAAAAATGATATCGAATGAATGGTTTGGGAGACGAGAGTAGACAGTGGGTACGTAGAATGGTGAGACTAGGCCGAAAATGTGGGCGAATACACAGGAATATCTGGGTTTGTGGTTTGTATAAGGAACGAAATGGCGTCCATCCGGCGTGTGCCGTGTTGGTTAACTGGTTGATTAGGCTAGTGTCCGATGATCTGATTGAATTGCTGTTGAGTATGAGTATTGCAGATCTGTGAGTAGGCCGGTGGTTTGGGCTTGTTACTGACAATCCGATTGAGATGTCGTTGGGCGTGGCATTTGGGGTTAGAAGACAGTCCACGTAGGATTGTACCCGTGTCTTAACCTTGAGCCAGCAGTGAGCTGTTGTTGAGTGTGGGTATCGCAGATCTGTAAGTAGGCCAGTTGATTAGGCTTGTTATGGATGGTCCCGTTGAGATGAAGTTGGGCGTAGCATTTGGCGGTAGGAAGACAGTCTACATGGGATTGCACCCGTGTCTTAACCTTGAGCCAGTAGTGAGTTGTTGTTGTGTGTTGAATTAATGAATAGGTTAGGTGCGCAGCGTTCATTCCAGTTGGGTTGAGGAACTTGGCGATTTCGCTCTTGATGTTAACTAGGCGGAAATGTGCCTCAGCAAGAGCTTAAAAAAATTCTGCACTACGTTGTCAAAATTCAGAGAGTCTGACCTGACTGGGCGTTGAAAACCTCAGCCATCATAAGCGTGTGCTAGTTAGTATTGGCCAAGTGTTCTCCCTGTCCTGGCGTGCTCGCCAATTAAAGTGAATTATCACTTTAAAGACTTCCAAAAACGTTCCAGGTAAGAGAAGACCCAGGATGGAAGTGTAAAATTTATTAGGAGAAACGGACTAGCACGTGACAGCTGAGATGTTGACACCACGCCGTCGTACGGCGGGGTGTCGTTTCATTCTCGTTACAGGATACAAAGAACAAGTATCACGCAGCACAGCGCATAAAGCGCTACGGGTTCTTCAGCAGATTTCATCATACCTTCAGTGGTGAGATTTTCTTAGAAGCTTTTTTGGTATATACCATATCTTACAATTTAGTTTTGACTTTTCCGAATGAAAAATGGCGCTTTTTATTTTAAGGTGAATGGTGTTTTTCTTGAAACGGTACTACCACACAAACATTGAAGGTAAAATTGAATAAAATCGATGAAATACTGCCATTCATAAATTAAAATGTCCATAATTCAAAATTTAAACAGTTATTAGCCGAGGTTAGGCTGTTGGGACAGCGGGTAGGCGATGGAGCCATTTATTGGGATATATGTAACAATGGTTTATTAAGGGAACATTCTCCAGAGGAGTCAGCGTTGCTTTCGAGGACCACATGCCTAGACCAAAGTAAGTTCCGAAGCAAACCGACTCAGAGAAATTACATGCATTTAATGGAAGCACAGCTGATTACAGGACGTGAATTTAAGAACCTTGATTCGCAGTCCCTGTAGAGAATTCCCAAGTGCTTAATGTGCTTCGCCTATTGAAAGCTGCTAAAGCTACACTCCACCCTCTGAAATGAATGTGTCCGATAATCTTTTCTATTTTATACCAATATAGTAATGACCTACGAAAAATATAAACGAAAGTCAATTTGACACTTTAAAGAAGGGAGAAATTTTTCCCAGGAATGTATTAAAAGTTGACCTAAAGGTTATCATTAAATGAAAGTTAGAAAGGAAAGTGATGTCAGATGAATGTTGTGCGAATTTCAAGTGCCCTGTGGCGTCAAGGCCGAGAAGTTCACGAATTCGATCTCATGTAAAGCTTGATCCAGTACCCTTTTGAGCCACTTCGAAGTCTTATGCAATTTGTTTTCCCGCCGAAGTCCAATTGAAGTTCTTTTTCGTCATTCCTGAGCTGCCATCTTTAGGGAAAAGGCGAAGACTGTTTGGAGACCTCAACGTCCTCAAACGAGATGTCCGAAAATAGCGCCAGTTTTAAAACCAGGCATGTGTTATCTACGAGACAGTGAAGATAGTCATCGCTCCAAATGAAAGGCCAAAGTAACACTTCATGTGAAATAAATCCGCATAAAAGAAACAAAAAAACGAGGGAACATGATAAACAAATGTACTCGTACAAGAGCAAAATATGGCAAAAAACAGCGCATTCATTCATAAATTTGAAATACAATGCCTAATTGTGTTTAAGTGCAAGACAATAATCAAATTAGAAAGGATTATTACGGAGAGAAAAACGAAAACTGTAGTAACGAGTTTAACTAATAAGGAAGATTGAAAATGTAATAGAAAAATGTATTTTATAAGTGAAAGATATATAATCATTCCATAAATAACACGAGAAAGGCTGCAAATCACAGCATACTAACGATGTAGTCATGCAAGCAAAAATGGAGCACGTAGAATAAAGCAAAACACTTAGCAAACCTTTACGTGAAACGCGTTAGCTCACGGCATTTTCATGACCTAGTACCATGAGAAAAAATTGGTAGTAATTTTGGGAAAATAGCTAAAGCAACAACAAATCTAAAGCAAAAAATATTCAATATATTTAAGCAAAATATTCGGTGGTCTAAAATAGAATTTAAAATAATACCTTTAAGCGGGTTTGTTAAAGAGTTTCAAAGATCGCGAGTTATTTATTAGTTCCGTTTTTAAAATACTTTGTAAATAAAATTGAAACACAAATGAAATATCGTTTCTGTTAATATTTCTGATCCAGCGATTTTTAAAGACACTATAAATATTATTTTACGCATATATAGAAAATACGTTAGATGACATGACCGAGTGGTAGGATGCCAGTACTGGTCCATTGTTGTATATTCTTTTAATATTTCTAAGTCTAAGGCTACTAGAAATCTACGCATTGTGCATCACATACTTACCTGATGTAGTGCATTTTACATTGGACATGCATAATTGGGTTTGCCAGTGCTCACAAACATGAATATAACTAAAAAGACCCAGGCACCACGACTATTAGGGTTTAATGATTTCTGAATGCATGATTTGGACCACTGATGATATCTCCTAGCCCATAGTGCAATAATCCTCTAAAGTGCTGCATATTTTGTCTTGGAACTATCAAAGCGCCAAATCAATAGACCACCAAATGCCTGATCTTAGCTTTACGGTGGGATTTCTGGAAGCTAATAAGTAAGGTATCTAAACTTGTGGTAAGCACGCCATATCAAGGATCACTTCTCATAAAATTGAAATGCCCCACTCAGCATGATTTAGGATCATCTAGTGCTAAAATCACCCCTAATTTATCTTAATTCATACAAGTACTCGAGAGCCATCATTGGAAACGCCCTAACCTTGAATTACCCTATTAGTGGTTGAGAGGTAGTAAATGAACTTGGTATAGCGTTGGTTGTTTCGCCTGGAGATGGCTTTCATTAAAAGAGTATCCGATTCTTAGTTAGGCGGAATGACAAGTTATTAACAAACCAGGTTGCAAAATTCTCAATCTTTAAGATAAATATTGTCTTCAACATTTTTGTCTTTCTACTGCAAAAAAATTTTGGAATTGACTCAGAGAGAATAGTAGTAAAACAGCAAGAGATTTTATAATCGATTATACTCCAAGCACTACATTAATAGTCCTAGTTAATCGATATTCCGGAAATAAGAGGCTGTAAATGCTGCGTTATTCATTCTCTAAGGCACCGAAGTCCATGAAATTCGAGTAAATGGATGAAAGTATGAGCAAGTTTTATTGCTCCTCTTGGCAAGTAGTTGTGAGGGCAAATTGGTCCTCTTCTTCACTGTTGGCGAAAACATTCGCCTGTTTTCACTGGAGTCACGTGTGCGCGCATTCGAATGCGTGGTCGGGGGACAATTAGTATGGATTTCCAGTGCCTTTGCACCAGAAAACTGGTTCACGAACCAAAGATCCCGTTGAATTAGGATCTTCAAATAATCCTTTCCTAGCTAAGATACGGCTAAGCAAGCATAGGATTGGAATCTTCCGTTTTTTGAGCTTGTTTATAACTGGTGACTGCCGTGTACCAAGTGGTAACTAATGTCCAATCCTGGCAAGTTCCAGAACATTTATTTTGAAAATATATGTGGTTGTTTGTTCCAGATGTTTGAAAGGTGTACACGCACACAGAGCTTGATCGCTGCTCAATGCCATCCCCAGAGCACTATGATAACAATCCTAGAGTAGACAAAGCTAGAGTAGAGGGAACAATGTGGCTGCGGTGGCTCGAAGAAAACAATAACAGATTATTTTTGGTCATCTGATTTTCCTATCTTAATGTATAGCAAATGTGGTGTAGGAGAACCCCGGACAGCTTTGCTTTAAGCACCAGCCTCTTCTACGGAGCCGGCAGCATTCAGTCGAGACCTTTTCTGCAATTTATACAGGTGTCACAGGCATGAAGTTCACACAGAAGCGGTTGTCAGCCTTTTTCGACGACCACCTAAGTTCCCCAATGTTTGGCCTCCTTCTAACTCACCAGATCTTAACCAGTAGACAAACTAGCACGAATGGTTTGGCGCTGCCGTCGAGAAGGTCACTAACAGCCACCGTGCTGGAAAGTCTGAAATCAGCTTGATAGAGGCTGTAGTAGGCGCTAAAGGCTGTGCAGTGTAGTTCTCCTGTTTACTGAGTGCCTATTTTAAATCCGTTACATTTCGTAGGAAGCAGCAACTTTTCGCGTCTTGATGAAACTGTCGAAGTAACCTTGAACACCTAGTTAGAATTATATCGTGACCCCAAAATATTCCTTTCAAAGCTAGAATGAACCCATGATAGGAATTGTTCGAATTCCCTTCTATTGGCTGTTCATTACTGACTAATTCCCGAATCCAGCAGGTGAACAGTATTCAGTCGAGGTGAGTTCCATTTCATTTTCAGCTATGATCCTGCTCCCTTCACACACGCAAATCTATTTGGCCTTTCAAAAAACCAGGCTTCCTTAGCTGAAGATTTTCTACTTACCGCTGTCCAACCAGCAAGCAGATCGGCCATGCTGGTTAAACAAAACTCACCTCGCCTCCAGTTCTCCGGATGTTCCCATCCAATCTGTGGCCTAAGTAAACTCCATGATGCATAAATACTAGAAATCCACTCGGGGTACTTGAAGGCATGTAAAGCAATTCCCATCACTACGAAATCTGGGCATGCAATGTCGGAGATTGTTAGAACTAAGTGCAAATATCCCAATCTCCCTTGGTCGCTTCGCTTGAGGTGGTGAACATTTTGGTGAGAATTTACCCAGCGATAGCTTTTCTAGTTGTTCTGAACTAGGGGTCTCCTGTGTTTAAAATTGTAATAATAATGAATATGATGATCTAATAATGATTCTTCATTGAATTCACAAATTCAAAGGGAATGCTACCATATCCTCATGAGTACAAATGTATACGTCGCAGAGGTTCTGATTACCATTCCGGATATGCAACTTTAAGGCCACATTGATTGATTTAACAATATCCTGAAGTACTAGGGTACCGTAGGCCACATAAACCTCCTCAAAATATCCCTCTGATTCTCACAGATGAATGATGTTCCGGCAAGTTTCACAGGAATTCCCTCTAAAACCCGTTTTTGCCTGCACTGAGGTCAATTGAGAATTTTAGTCCTAAACGGCAATACACCTCATGTCCTACACACTATAACCCTCTAACTGCTACCTAGAGATTCACATATCACGTGGTCATCCTACATCGCCTGCTGGTGGTCAGTTTGCTTCAAAAAGAACTAGTTTATACTACTTGCATTGTATTTGGTGATGCTATCTGCACTGATATAAGAAAGCAGGATTGCCGATCAATAATCTCTGCTACCAAACAATAAAGAACAAGTGGAAATGGCTTAGTGGGGCCAGGAATGAATTTGGTGAGAACATGCCGACAAAGTTGCTTGTGCTCGGCTTCACCGTCAACCACAGTCACATGGCTCCAGATGGTTGGAGCTATGGTCTCAATAGTTCCACCGTTCAATGAGAGACGGATGTCGACATCGATATCAAACAGTGGGGTTTTACCCTTCATCACCCCCAACACCACCATCACCGTCTTGGTCCTGCGTATCTAGGAACATTTCCACCATCGGGGTTTCAATGAGAGCCGAGGTGGCACTTTTGCCATTCGCTCCCTCCAAAGGCCCCATCGTTATTTCCAAATGCGGCATGGAAATGAGTTCCCTGTCAGATGCTTTTTGTCCTCTGTAAACGAAAATATAAATCACCAACTACTGACTTATTTCAGTAAATTTTTTACGAGAACTTGGACTTACCCAGTTACATGCGCACGGCTATCGGAAGAAGACACTCGTGCAACTACTTTCCAACTTCACGCACAGTTTCACTCGCTGCAAAAGCGGGAAAAAAACACGCTTATTAATCCCAAAACTGTGATTGGTTATTTGAATGTCCTGCGAGAAATCACTGATTGGCTGTTGAGATGCTCCATAAATGTTGCAAACTTTTCGGCCACTGATAGCACATTAGGCGCATCCACTGACCATCAAGCAGTTTCTCAATGTTTCCAAGACGAGGGTCGGGCGATTGTGGCCAATATGGGGTAATTGGCAATCGTTATTGATGGAGGCTAGCGGGACAAAGTTGTAACGAGTTCGAAGGGCCTCCCCGAAAGGCAACCACTGAAAAGGGCTTCTAGCAAATCCTTGAAGACAAACTGTGCAGGGGCCCCGACCTCCGCGACTTTGGTAGCCTTATTCTCCTCAGTTGCTGGAAACAAACACAAGATGGATTTGCCTTATTGAGGGGGAGGGTGGGTGAAAGGGGTTCAGTTGAAGCTGCTTCAAAGTCACCGTTAGAAATGCACCAATTTAGACGACGATGTAAGTTGATAAGAAGCCAGAAAAGGTGAAGAAATGAAACACTGTGGGAAAGCGAGTTGGAATGAAGCCCTTTTTATGCAGGATCTCATGATAAAAGACGCCAATTCTTAGTAGAAAGAACTGTGCGTTTTAGGAAAAGCAGAACCAGTTCATACCATAACTTCTGTTCGAAGTTTGGATAAATATAACGATTCGACCAAACGCTACATTTTACTATCGATTCAATAATCAATATACTTTAATAATTATCCATGACCTCCCTCCATCTATTCACAAGTATGTAAATACCCCTATTACTGCAAAATTATTGTGGTTTCGATTATGCGAAGAACTCACAAATGCCAGTTTCAACCTCTTCTTGTGGCGACGCAAAACCTGTTTCTTCTGAGAAATGACTTCTTAAGCTACGAAATAAATTGTAGTCTAAGGAAGGAGCGAAGCAGTCGAGAGAAATCTTCTCAACTAAACTTTGCTTTGATCTCTTGTGACGTTATTCCTCCTGTATGGGGTCGTGCATTGTCTTGAAAAATTACCTCTTTTCGATTCACTCACTGGAGCAGGTCTTCTTTCTAACAGTAGGTTTAGCAATGATTAGAGCTTGACATTTGAATAAAAGAGCTCACGTGTTTCATTGCCAGTCGTCAGTCACAAGTACATCTACCAGAACTGCGAAGCAAGTTGTTGACAAGAATGAGCAGAGAAGAGTGGATGTCCTCAAGAGATATAGGCTGATATTTTACACCCATTTTCCACCTTTGGAAACTTTTCGAAATGTTGAAGAGCTGACCATGATCAGTAAGATGGTGTGACCTAAGCATAAGTGCCTTTTCCAAATCAGCCGATAAACCAGGATAAGCTCCTTCAAGGATTGCATCTTCAAGCAGCTGTTTCTCATCAGACTCAATTGGACGTCATCCGGTTCGATGCACGTCTTCGTGGAGGGTGAAATCCCTATTTCTCTCAACTATAGCGAGACGAGCGTAATCCCCCGGGTTCCTAG
>JAUOZQ010000361.1:0-44285 GCA_030710315.1 Anomotaenia brevis
GCCATGAAATATCAAGCACATGCAAAACTCCTAATCTGACCTCTGGGGCTGAACGTGACCTCCTCATTGGAATCGTGTAACTGATCAGGTGAGCATGAGACCATGGAAAACTACATAATCAAAACACAGTTACCATGGAAAAATGTGTAATACACTTAAAAATTGGAAAGTTCTGTGGATTATTAGCTTTGAAAATAAATTGTTCACTGCGAATGATATAGTTTGCAAAAGGTTTTCTATGTAATAAATGAAAATTTTTCTACTACTTCAAAGTAGGCAATTTCCAGCATGTACAAAATGTTATACTTGTCTATCACCTAATGGTATATTTAAAGTTAATTACAATGAATCATATAACTATAACTCATGTAATTGAAAAATAACTGTTAAGTTTTCGTGGCACAGTCTTTTTTTCCTACGGGGTTCCATTTTCTGTTAAATATTTGACCCCATCTTAAACGATAAATGCGAATGTTTTTCAAGGAAACTTGAAATCGAAGCTTAGAAATTCCTGACCCTTTCTGGAACTCCTTTAAATTGCCTTTTCTTTTTTACATCTGGGAGGCGAATATTAGCGCTAGCTTTTAAGGTTAAGTGTTCCATTAGGCTGAGAATAAACGATATGCATCTGATCTGAGCTGTCAGTGGGCTCTATGGGCTTTTCTAATTTGCCTATCGATAATCACATCCTTAATGACGCTGCTTCGCTGGGAAACCTTGCTCTCTTGGTGCTATAATATGTGGAAAACCCAGTAGGGTTATTTCGAAATCAGAGAGCAATTTCGCGAATGGAAAAAGTTTCCTTTCCTTTTAATCAATGAAAGTAGACCACAGTTGTCCCATATCTCATATCTTGTAAACTCCTTACTTTTCAACACATTTTGACAATGAACCTTTACCATACAGATTTTGTTTGACAACAAATTTAGTCGACTTGGCATTGTAAATATAATTTTATTTATTTCTAGCATGAACAGAGTAGTGAAATTGAATTATTTGTCGATTTACCCCACAATACTATATTACTGGTGCTTTATAATCTGTTTTTCAATATAGAATGGAACATTACCTAGCCATTTAGCTCACTCGTAGGAATAACTCCTATTGTACCACTGAATTTCATTACAACTTGCTGTTGTTAGCCAAGCCTAATCTAAAAATGAGCAGGATGCTAATGAACTGTTATTTAGACTGTGGCTAGATAATCGTGCAAATCTTGAAATAGTATTTTTATGTTATGATTTAATTCTAATTAGACAGTGAAATAATTTTCTAGAATGTTGCTGTAGGCGAAATTAGGAATCTAGACAAATATCCTAAATGGCAAAAATTTATATTCTTAATACAAGCATAATTAACAATATCAACATCGAACTTTATATTTCAGGGTTGAATTATGAGATAAAACTCAAACAAATAACCGCAAATATACTCTGTATTCAATGTAATAATTATAATAGACATGAAGAGCCAGCAAAAACAAACAACCATGCCTTATTCAAAGAATAGTAATATAGGTGTATCTTAAAGCAAGAACCGCACTGAAAATCGATCCTTCCTATGGTTTCGTATTATAACTTCAGACAGCGGAGCTCCAGATCGCTCACTTGCTAAATACAAACAAATGATTGGATAATTTTGAATACGTCTCACCGACATGTGTCTTTCTCCTTTCTTTCAATCCTCATTTTATTGACGCACATAACTTATTGATTGTCTGTTCTAAAAGCGCCCATACATTGCTCCTGATGCTGGTATCTTTGTTTCTATTAGCAATGCATAAAGAAGTTTATGTCATTTAAGTAAAAACAGTTCCTTCAAACTCTATAGACCTGTGTTTTCCTTAGAGGCAGATCAAAGAAGCGAAGATCTTATTTGGGTCGTATTAAGTGTAGAGAAACCTATTCAAGATATTCGATTTTTGCATTTTAGTGTTTTAAACATCGATTGTAAATGATTTCCTGTTAAATGCACAGCTTAGGAATAGGCAAATAGTTCATAGAGATGAAAATGGTCATTTGTGCTACCACAAATGAATCTTAGTTGGTTAACCTTTTGCAGCGACTTCGATTGAAATATTTGCAACGGCTCTCATTATTTCCTCTTTGGTTCATAAAAAGTAAATGAATTTACTCGATTCTTCCTTCATCCCCACCATTACGTGCGCTGAACAGATGAGAAAACCGGGTACTGGAAGCATAACGAACTCACACCCAAACCTGATGCAAAGTGTGCTCACATTGCAGCAAATTCTTGCAAAACGGGTACACCTCTTCGCTCCGTCCCTCATAATGTCTGTTGACAGTCTGAAACTTTACAGTGAAAGACTCAGCCCAATTTGCGTTTCGCAAATACTTTTCATGAGGCATTCATCTTTCAACCACATGAATTTCAACGTTCACTTAATTTCTCTAGGTAACGCTTGAACTAAACAGGTAAATCGTGTTACAGTGATTTATCTTTGGCAGTCGAAGCATGTTTTAGTGTAAATTTGATTTATAAATGTTAACATTTGCCATTAGATATAGTGCTTTCGTTACCCTTTTGGAGTGAATGAAAAAAGTTAGTACATCTGTGGGACTGATGTGCTTGGTGGACAAAGGATCGAAAGGATCTCATGATCACATTTGCTGAAATGAAATACGATTGAATATACAGGATTGATCAAGAGGTATGGCATGATCTACTTTGATTTTTGAAATAAGAAAATGTTTACAAAGAGGAGTAGCACTGCTAAGATTTTGTAACTGAGGTTTGCAAGGGTCAGGTCATGTTGCACACTGCAATCCTTTAAAATATTTGGATACATTTTAATGTTCATGTTTATGTTCAAGCTAAAGTCTTCTCAAAGACGGGTAGTTGGGGATCTGCTCCTTCTAAGGATTCCCTAAATCAGAATGTGTCGAGCGGTCATTTTTACAGTTTGCTTACTCCATTGACTTTTCTATATCATTTGAGCAACCAAAGCATTGCAAATTCCTTTTGCAGTAAAATATGTGGCACACAATATAAACCCACATTCTTGCAAGTTCACGTAAACACTGAACGGCAGTATATATGGCCTCAAACCAAAGACACTAACTTAATCATTCACTCATAAGTTATAAATGACTGAAACACTCTTCATTATTCTACTTGCTTTCAGCACAGCTTTTTCTAATTTTGGTGAGTTCCTTTCTTCTAGAAGTCCAATTCAGATTTAGATGATGGGGCAAACGATGGAGACACGAACATAGAAATTGGAGCAAGTGCTGCGATGTACAGTGCACTGAAGGAAATTTCAACGGAAGTGACACATTTCAATGCTCTAAACTTAATTAAAGAATCCTGGGTTACAAAATGCTCACGCTCGACAGTGGAAGATGATAATTTCGCTTGCAATATTTCAATGCCCCTAGTCAGGTTCCGTGTTGTAATTTCTTCTACAAACTGTTCATACATTTCAGGCATTGACGACAGTTCACCTTCGCTTCCACTCGGCGAAAGTGAATATCTCCGGATTGCTACTGCGAGAAACATTCGCTTTTAACGATGAAAAAGTTAACCTTGTTCGTGTGGATGAGTGTACCAGCGATCTAGTCGTATTGCCAGCCGATTTCCTATTCAGCAAAGCAAGCGAGTTTATGATAGCATTCAAAGACGGTCTGAATAGCTGCATTCCCATGTGTAAAAACAGATTTTAACAGAGTAACCAACTCTTTGAGTATCAGGCTCTTGTAGCTTGCGAAAATCCCTAATATGCATCAAATGTTGCATGGTATTCTGCATCATCCACCGTCCACAGTTGCCTCACTACTTCCTTTTGCTATTCTTCTTAAGTAATTACCCCCTCTCTCCTGATCTTGAATTTGTTTCAAAATAAATAAAGCCCTTCTCATTGATTACATTGCATTAGTGAATTCGTTTCTTGATTTGACTTTGGAAAGGAGCACTATTTAAGCAGTTACTCCCACCCTGTAAATTGAACGTCTTTGGGATTCATTTATACTGTACTATTTGCAAATATTGCAAAAGCTAGCGGAATAGTATTTCAAAGTGGTTGCATATATATTCTCATTTACCTTGCCCTCAGTGAGGAATAAGACAGAAACAGTTAGCATATAACATCTGACAGACCAATTTTGGAGAAATTGATCAGACTAATTCCGAGAAATTCAATAATTCATTCACTTTGTTTGACTTTGGAATACCTAGGTCGTACTTACCTACATGAATTGAAAGCAAGTAAACAAGCAGAAATGCAGGTTTGAGAAGCTGAAATGAGGCTCTTTTGACCAAGTGCAATGTCCTGGGATTATCATTTTATTACTTCAGTCGAATGTAGGTTTTCAATTGATTCCCTAGCGAGTTCGCGTATTTTAGATATCTTTTCATGTGAAAGGGAAATCTTCTTAAAGTGGGTATCCCCAATTTTAACTATCAACGAATTCACAACGTTTCACTAATTTGTTACCGGTTATCTGGCTTACGCTCCAAGATGATATGACATCACTTCTATTTTCTAAAATAGCCGTATTCGTGCAATTTTAAATAGAGATAGTAAATAGAAATGCGATATAGACGTTTACATTTTACTCAAGACGTCGATGTGCAACATTGGTATCTAAGGTGACTGTCTTAAATACCTGATCACCTGAATACCGAGTGACTGAATGCCACCTCACAAGCATTCCCTTTCCTAATTTGATCGAAACATTTAGGCCAGTCAACTCCATAGACTCTTGCATAGACTCGTATTGACCTTAAAATAGTGCAAAGATGCATCCACTGACATCAACATAATTTCCACTAAAGTCATGAAGATGCTTGGAATTTCGAATACCACCTGGATCATTGTTCTGCGCAATGGTTAATTGCAAAAAATATTTGTCGTAAACTCATGATGCACAATTTACTACTCATATAAGTTGCTCCCGCTGCCACTCTTCATTGATGTGCTGCTTGAAAAGAAGTTGTTCTAATTTTAAATACAATGAATATTCGAGTGAAAATTTTGTGGTAATATTCGAGGAATCATTTCTATTTATGTTTTGACGGATGAGTCAGGAGCTATAATATATTGTTAGGGTTGATTTGATGTTTAAGCAAGTTCCGTTGATGAAATAAGATTTATTTTTAATGATACGGAATCAGGAATAACCGCGTTTTTCCAATATTCATTTGGTTATGTTTCCGCATAACTCCGAAGGGCCGCTTGAAAACATCAAGGAATGTCCAAGTGCTCCATGATAATTGAGAAGACCGGAGGCTGCAATTGGGTGGTCAGTGGGAACCCTGAGTGCGGTTACCAATTCTGCTGGAATTGCCTCCAAGGCTCTGAGACCAACGAACTAGTGAGGTGCATCTCATTGCCTGGCTCTGTCGCAGCGTAACAGTAATTTAGAGGTGTGATTCCATTTCCACTTCAATCGTTACCGAAATCAAAGGGCCTTATTGAATCTGGAGATTGATAACACCACGAACATCGAATCAGGCTGCTGCAAAAGACCTCGTGACATCCGCATGGAGAGTCTAAGAACCCCCGTATACGCCTCCAAATTTGCTGCCATTCTTGACTGAAATCTTGAGTCAATCATGTTTTAGTCAAATCATGACGACCTACAGAGAGCCATGCCTAATGAAGAAAAGCCAATCGAAGCGAAAAAGATGTAAAGTCTAGCAGCCTACTGAAAGCGCCGTCACAGAGCAAATTTGAGAGGGTCATGAGAGGAAGACTTGGATGTATATTTCCTTCAAGTGAATAAAGCCAATTGTAATGAAAGTTGTGTAAAATTTTATTACCTGAAAATATCCGCTTAGGCCCCTATTTTACTCGACTATCTGTATTTTGCGTCATTCAAACAAAAATTGATGGTGATTTACAACTTTGCATGGGTGGTAAAATGAGTTAAACAGGAAATCCCAGTGGGATACATTGGATTTGTCAAAGCAGTCCCCTTCAGCACCAGAATTGAAATAATGGGACAAGTAACCAAAGAGGCGCAGGATGTAATGTCAATTGATAAAGTCCTAATTCGCCTTCTTTCTAAGCGATTTCGACAGGAAAATTACCCTGGCAGCCACTACCTTGCCGGAGATCGATGAAAATATGAACGATGAGCATTTTGGAACCCAATAAACTCTATCTACTCACTCCTATAACATGTGAATTCTAAATTAGCCCACTTAATTTCAGTGAGACAGCTGGAAAAATAAATATTTCCATTTGACACAAAAAAGCGAAGCACTGTTTTCGGCCAGAATGACAGCAAAGATGAATGTGCTTATGAGAACTCGAGATTCTACGGGGATATCTTCTGAGCTTATACAACTGTTGTTGACTGTGTCTGGCTATAAATTTTCAGCATTTACTCCATTCGATCTAGAAATAAATATTATTAGGAATATGGGAAATGTCCCCAGCAATCCGCTGCCTCCGGGCATGATGCTCAGGCCACCGTCTTCGAACCCAAAATCCACATTTTCGTCTGAGAAAACGAATGCGTCATGTCCTACGACGACCCAACCCTCAACTCCCCAAGTAATGCATCCATTGACTCTCGTTAGTCACACCACAGCCCCACCTCACATTCGCGTCACATCAACAAAGTTTATATTGATGATATCATAGCATCTCTTTCGGGATCTATGACTTTGAAGGCCATTATTAAGAAATAAACTTGTATACTCAGCACAGAAACCCCTTTATTGAACGTTTTTCTCTTCCGACATTGTTGGCCTCATTTGAGTCCATGAAAGTTCGACGTAAATGTGAGCGACGCATTGTTTTCGGCCACAATTGCAACAAAGATGTGGCTGATGGTGAGGGTGCTTCGACCGTCCGGGAGGATTTCATCATTTCTTCAGTCCACTCATCAAGATAAGTATAGAAATCCAGAAAGAATCCCCAGGAGTCTCCAGTTTGCCATCATGAGGCTCTGTGCCACCGTCTTCGAGCTCTTGTATCACTGTTTTATATGTGATTGTGAGAAGAAAACGAACTTTCTTCTCATTTAACTAGCAGGGTCCATCTGAGTTAGAGGAAATAGTTGAACCGACTGCATCTTAAAATGGCAGAGAGTTCATTGCCTGATGATTATCTTGAATTGAATAAGTATTGATGAAATTTAATCAAGAAACAGTAATATATAAAATTACGAATGTTTCTTTTCTCGCATACTCAGTTGATATGGGCAAAATTATTTATAACCACCATTTTACAATGACTAGATTTGAATTTGTATGTTGAGAATGAGTATAAGGATTTATAAAATGTTACTAAAATGAACTGCTAAATATTTATATAATTGCATTGAATATGTCTTGGCAGTGAGTGCCAACTTTCGACAATATTGTTAATTATTTTAGATTCTATGTATTATTTGCTTTTTTCAACACATTTCGTAAGAAATTATTTATTTATTGTTCAATGAGTACTAATTCGTGCTAAATCACAACAGAAAGGTTATGCTGGTATATCCATTAAGATGCTCGATTAACTAAGATTTTTCAAAGCAAAAAAATGTTTCATAATGAGTGGGAGAAAATGTGCATTGGTGATTAAATCTTAAACTTACATTTTGTCACTTGCTTTACTGACAATTTGAGCAGCACCTATAGGATAACCTGGAATGATAATTGCCAAAATTCAATTTGCGTCTAAATCATTTGTACCGATAGACAACCTCTAGGGTAGGGTCGTGATGTAACTGATTATTCCATCAGAAGCGACTGATGGAGTCTATCCGATTATGGGTCACTTAAGGCCACTGAAATTATTATTTCAAGAAATGGCTTGCGAAAAACTTTAATTCGAACCGAAAGCCCTTCCTACTGTTTTGAATGCTGAAACATATTAATTACTCTATGCCTGGAAAATAATTGTCCCACATTCTTAGGGACATTTGTTATTTTAACTCGTTACAAAACAACATCAGGGCAATGCCTGACAATCTTATGGCATTCTCAAAAGCACGCAAATTTCAAAGTATCTGCTGAGGTAAAGTGAATGGGAAATGTTTCTTATGCCACTTTTAGGATATGAAGAGCATTGCATGGTCTTCTACAAGACTGGCACAATGCTGCCAGTCCCAACCATGAGCAAAGCAATTGCTCTAATGACAATTAATAAATATTGAAACACTTTTATTTCAAGCTAGCGGTACCAATGAATCTACAAACAGACACGATTTAACAACTGGTTGCACAAAAATGTAAAAGCGAAGTGTGATTACTCAATATCAGGTAAGAGAACAGTTAACACGAGTATGATTTCCATGAGTGCAATCACAGCGTAGATGACATCCGGGTGCGAAATCGATTTCTTGAAGTAGATACACTAAAGAGAGGGAATGGTGTTGTATATCTTGCGAATACCTTCAAGGTGCTCTATTGCAAGAAGGAGGGAAACATGGACATTGATATATCAACCAGCTCAGAATTGAACATGAAGTTTAGTTAAGTAACTTGAATGCACCTGCAGCAATGTTGAGAATGACGTGTAATAGCATAAGTTGGAATCATCATCATGGGACATTAGCAATATTTGTGGAACAACTCAGGGAAACATTACTCGAGGCTGACTTTCTAACTGAGTCTATAAAGGAAACAATTTGCAGTGAATGGCAGTGGAGAGACATTTGAAGATTGTCAGAGTATCGCAGAGGGATCTTATTTGTGGTCCAAAAGCCGTTTCATTGGTGGCCTGAGCATCGTCACTCACTGGATGCACTGGCGTATCTTCAGAAATTTCATCCATTTGCGTGTCTAAAAACAAATCAAAGAAAATTATATCATATTCAGATAGTGTGGACAAAACAATGAGCTGAAAAAGATTATTATAATTGGAATAATGTAATTGATAATAATAATGTGGGATTGACATCGGCAGATTTACTACGTCTATCTTCTAGGTGAGCAGAAGAAGAAATGACCTCGAGAATGTGGAGGGTGGCCTTGCTCTTATAAAGAGCCTATTTCCCCTCCAATCGATGACATCAGCAGCCAATCAAAGTCGGACTCATGTTTTATTGTATGCGGTCGAACCATAGAACGCCATAGCCTCGGGTCACTTCGATTCGCCAGTTTGATTTAAACAAGATTGCACTCCTTATGAAGCATGCAGCTTTGTCAAACCCAAGGCAGATAGATGATTATCACCCAAAACAAAGTGCTTTTAATGGTTAACTTCAAGTAGTTGAGTTGGACTACGCCAACCGGGCTCTACCGGACTAACGAAAGAGGTAACCTCGCAATGTTCAGCCCGACCACTCTCCACAACTTCTCGCCTACTAAGCACTCGGTTAGTAGTCAGAGGAGATTTCATGCAATCTAAAGAGTTAATGGTG
The DNA here is from genome assembly GCA_030710315.1 of Anomotaenia brevis. Taxonomy (NCBI): domain Eukaryota; kingdom Metazoa; phylum Platyhelminthes; class Cestoda; order Cyclophyllidea; family Dilepididae; genus Anomotaenia; species Anomotaenia brevis. The sequence continues at coordinate 9,327 of JAUOZQ010000361.1, forward strand.
GGGATTGATTTTATGCCTATGTCCAATTGCTGTCTTATTCATATTCACAGATGGTTCCTCTTTAAAAATACAACTGCAATTTATTCGTAGTAGCTGATATCCAATTTATTATTTGGTTGTCAAAATTAAGACATTAAGATCGCCGATGAATCTTAGCATATACAAAGGAAAACTAGTCGATCAAGACTTTGTGCTGATCAGCTCATCTTCTTTATATGTTATCATTAGGATAATCCTCATTTTCATGATGAAAATACCATAAAAGAACTTACAAACCATGATCCAACAGATAAAAGTCAACCAGCTTTCATATTAGAGTTTTAAGAATGTTTCGCACACAATCGTGAAAACCAGCATATTAAAATTTATAACGCATGCAGCACTAACTGCTTGTATACCAAATTACGGTCTATTAATCAAAATGAAAAAAACAAGGTTGATATGCTGCTATCCTGGTACAATGCAGCGGCACTGTCTGTCATTTAATCACCCTTTAATGCTGGTGACTTTGAGATATTTTTATAAAACAACTACATTTACTCTTCGTTTAAAGACAAATCATTTTTGTAATCCGATTGTTCGCTTCTTCCAGCAAATAAAACACCGGTGATATAAAGACAGGCCTTCTAGCAAAGAGCTTTGATAATGTACATAAACTCAGTTCATTCCTAAGAGCTAAATATGAACCCTAGGTTACGGTTTATCATAACCGACAAGTAATTAATTATTAGAATATTAAATGTATAATATTATCTTGTATTTAAAATATTATAACTAAAATAGTATAATAATATGGTGTAAAAACATATATATAATTCTTATGATTATAAATGAATTATTAAATTATAATGATTGAACAAAATTCATGACAAAATGTCATACAACCCTTATCTTACCCACGCAGTGAAAGATCCGGCGATATACACCAAAACGCTGACAATTATAATCGACGTACTTTAACCATTTCATCTAACAAGCAGTCAACCGACTTAATGAAAAAATATAAATGTATATGGGGAAATGGAATCAATATATAAAGCTTATCTGTCTAACCGTCAAAACTGCTTGATTTCTGCCCGGGTCAAATCGCTGAGATAACGGGGAGACAAGAGGTTGGTGACTCAGTTGCCATAGCAACTACCGTTAACTCGCAGAGGTCATTGAGTAGAAGCACATAGAGCTCTAACCACGCAGAATAAAGGGAGCTCTGATTGGCCAGTGATCCTATAACTTCCAGACACACCAACCGTCCAGTCATTCGCAACCGAGCACAGCTACGATCAACACCTATTGCACACTTCGCCCAAAATTTGTGAATTAAAATGCCCCAAAGCCATCAGCTACTCAATGTCGCCGCAATGCACACCAACAAGTCACAGAAGACAGCCCAAACCACACCGAATTTACTACAGAAATTCCCTATTGTTAGACAAGGTCAACTAGTAGGGACTGCCAACAAACCCACAAATGCTGATCAAATGTGGCTGCCTCTGAGTGCTCCTCAAAGTCCGTTCGTTGATCTGCACGAGACTGTTGAGTTGTGTAGCAACCCCGCAAACGCAAAAATTGAGTGCTGGCCACATGTCTTTCAACGACTGCCATCCTCGCCCCTTTGTAACAACATGGATGTCATTCATCCAAACAGTGCTATTCAACCGCCCGCGATGTCATCCGAGCAGTGGTTGGCACCTGGTGGCATGGATAAGAATGAAATGAATGTGGAGGGGGAGGATGGTGAAGAAGAGGCGGCGGTGGCAGTGGCAACGGCAGCGATTTGTGCAGTGCCTATGCTCCCAACCGTACACTCTCGTCCTGTTTGTGTTGAACACGCCCACACGCAAACATCGCCCCCGCTCTCGCTACCGACACAGACGCAGCAGCAAGCACCGCTCTCGTTAGCATCAGCAGCGGCACCAGCGATTGGAGGTGGGTGCAGACGCAGTAGAAATCTGCGACGATCCACCAGCCAGCTGATAAAGAACGTGAAGAGGAAGGTGGGTGAGCTGAGGCGGTCAGTGAGTCGCGAGGGAGTCACTAGGACGCCGACACAGGTCACATAGTCGTGACTCCCGCACTCACGCAACAGTCCCCGATGAGGAGGCGTCATCGTCGACTCCGTCTTTGGCATCGTCGTCCTTGTCGAGGCCATCTTCACCGTCCACTGACTCTAAATGGAGCACGTATGGTAAAGGGGCAGTGGAATTGGAGTTTGTTGAGCCCTGTGTGAACGTCTCTTATCTGATCCAATTCAGACGCACTGATGCCTCGACTCCCTTGGGCATCTTCTTCACCTTTGAAAAGGAAGAGACAGGCGGCGGTGTAGGAGACTTGTGCATCAGTCGACTGGCGGTTGCGCCTCACCTGGTGGCGTGCAGTGACCAGCTACGTGTTGGCGACCGTGTCTTGGCCATCCAGGGAGTGCCAGCACAGCTCCTCAAATTCGAGGCCATCACGGACCTCGTCAGAGGCAGCCTCCACGTCACCATCAACGTCAATCGCATCTGAATTAATATGGATCTATGATATCCATCCAAGGATCTGTGGCAGCCTTGCGGTTCTGTTCCACATTGGACAAGCCGCGGTCGCCTTCTATCGCAGCCTCTTTTGTGCTGCATTTCAATGGATTAAATATATATCCCTTCACTATATTGTTTTTGCTTTTGTTTATTTCGATGAATTTTTCCTACCCGTTCGCAATCATGATGACGTTCTTTATCTAAACTATCGACACCCGCGGCCGATTACTATACTTATTCACTAAAATATGACTTCATTGATACAACCCATCTATCAATTTATTCCTATTCTTTCCGTTTTAGTAACTAAATTAGAGAAACTGTTGTACTATCAGCTATAGTTTACAGTGGGTACAGCAGTGGTTATATAGGAATTGCTCGTTGTAGGGTACTCGTGACTTGCCTAAATAGATGTAAAGCACAGAAGTTGCATGACCTCAACTAGAATTATTTCGGCTGGTGGTGTGGAGATTGGAGTATATTTGATTACAATGAAACATTCCTAAGCAGATAGCAAAATTATGGATTTCTGTACTTCAGTGTTTCAGAATTAGCCTAAACCCTACATGTGAATAGCGAGACCTTCACTTTGATCTTTTTGCAACACGAAAAAGCATCTTTCAATTAGGCATATATTTTGGTTTTAATATTTAGACTATGATGAATCCGATTTAATGATATATTTTTGGCCGTTTCTTGATACAAATAACACGATGTGGACTCCTCAATTCAACACGAGCAGCCACTCTCTGTTACCATGGTTACAAGTCAACACTTCCGAGACTGTTTGTGATTCGAAGCAAATTTTTCAAAGTAAATATCATGTGATCGAGTTACTTTAGTACTGCAGGGATCTTTTTTTGATCATAAGAATGTATTGAATCTACTTATATGTAACAAAGTATAAGATAAATTTGTCATAGCGCTGAAAAAATAACGAAAATTAGTTATTTCTGTCGAGGATCACAATCCTGGGATGACAAGGAGGCTAGAGGGTGCTGACCCAGTTGTCACAGCAACTACTCTCAACTCATACCGGCAATCGGGTAGAAGCACATAGAGAGCCAACCAACCAGAATAGAGGTTTCGATGAAATCGGTTTGGTAGATATCCCAGTTCTTGAGCATTCGGTTACCACTATCATACCGTTTATTATTCTGAATAAATTTGGAAGAGTATATATATTTTCACAGTAGCACAATGCTTCATAAACTAGATGTCTCGTTGTAAAATTGTCATGATTTCGCAATAGCAGCCTATAGGCTTCGGTGCAGTTAGAAAGTGTGGCTTTGGCTTTTGATAGCACAATATACTTTTGTATAATGGAATATCTTTGTTCCGTTCCACCTTCGAAAAGGACAATTTGTGATCATTGCCTAACTCAACGTTTCTTAAATCGTACAGACAAGACGAGAAAAATTAATTGGTAATTATTGCTCATGCTGAAGCTAATTCGGATCATTAGATGGCCTGTATTGTCACTTTGAACATTTGGGAAGTGGATAACTTCGTTATAAAACAAAAAGTACAGTTACCTAAATGCAGCTCTCAAGGCATATTAAACAATTGCCATTATCTGGCCTGTAAATGTATATATCATTAAATAACGACGAAAACTTGTAAGCCATGCCAGAGCACTCAGTCAGCATTCAGGGGCAGCCATATTTGATCAGCATTTGTGGGTTTGTTGGCAGCCTCTCCTGGGTGTCCTCGCCTAAATATGGGAAAAACGTTGAATGAAACCTGTTCGCTTTGAGCTGTCTCCTGTGAGCTGTTGGTATGAAGTGCGTCGGCATTGAGTAGATGATGAGTTTAGTTGGACGAACTGTGCAGTAGGTATTACTCGTATCCGGGCTCTCGGTTACGAATGACTGGACGGATGGTGAGTCCGGTAGATATGGGATCACTGGCCAATCGGAGTTCCTTTTATTCACTTTGGTTAGCGCTCTATGTGCTTATATCCAATTTTCCCTGTGCGTTAGCAGTAGTTGCTATGGCAACTGAGTCACCACTCTCTAATCTCCACTTCATCCCAGCAAGTTGACCCGGGCACAAATAACACAGTTTCGTTATTTTATTTTTGGATACTTAAACCAATTCCTTTTATATTTCGATTCCACTTTTCCAATATGCACTAAAATTTTCAAATAAATTTGGTTGATTGCTCGTTAGATAAAACGGATAAAATTGGATGATTGAAATATTGAGTGTTTTGGGTGTACATATCTGGACATTTTATTCAAATATAGTTTCTTTTTCTTCGCTAGTGATTCAGATTATTTGTCTGGTTCTTAAGTATACATGAAACACTACTACTCTTAAGCCGGAGGTGCTTAAAACAGGCTGTTTAATGAATTCGCACTAAAAATTAAGCTATTCGTTAGTTACATCGTTTCTGCCAATTCGCTTCCTAAATAAAAAATAAACACTTTCCAATTAGTTCAACAATTAGACAAAAACCTGTTTAATTCTTAGTTCATTTTCACGTATATTTAGCATAGAATATACAGTCCTTATTTGCGAAGGAGAATGCTTCAGAAATGTTCCAAAATTATTATGAGGTAGGCTACGTGGTAAATTCGAAAAGGCAATAACCAAAAGTCTCAGGGTTACCACAATGCTTGTAGAATAATTTCATTGCATGTGCAGACAATCAAAGAAAACTTATAATACGGAGCATCAAAGTATCAAAATATAATCGAGATAAAGCCAGTGGTCATAAAACATCCAAATACAATAATAAAATGCGATCATCAAAAACATGAAATATTAACATTTTGAAGTAAAAATTACCAGTTCTTTCTCCAGGCTTGTCAAAATATCGGAATTTTCATAGGCAAATATTTTTGCAATCATTTCAGGTAGTTTAATTGGACGAAATAAAATGAAACAGTTTATAACACACTTCGAAAATTGTACAATCAGAAAGGCAGCGGAAGAAGTCCTGTAACTTCCCCATTTGCGTCGTTGGTGCTCTCGCTTCATCTTGTCTTTTGTATCACAAAAAACATTCCTCGCATTATTACCTACCGGTCCACGTATGCGGAAATAATTCGATTTGGCAGTTTCGATCGGTAAAATGAAAAAAATAGGCACAAGATAGATCTGATGAAGAACATATCAGGAATATAATCGAGGTAAAGCAAGTGTTTATGGAACATCCCAATATTTGACTTGAATGCAAATGCATTGGTCTACTTACCATGACAGGAGCCTCCCAAGCCCTCCACATTACTGCAAAAAGGTGAATGAGAGGGATGCTAGTGAATCTGCATGAATGCATGAAACCTACTGCCAGTGATGCTTCCATTAAAAGTAGACCCAAGGGAAGCCTGCAAAGCCATGTGTGGAGGGTTGAATGACTCCTAATGTGTTATTGAATTTGCCACCTCCGTCGAGCCACAGCCGCTGCCAGCGTCGCATCATGCACTTCCGCCTCGAGGAAAAACTGATGCTGTCTGTACTTGGTGGACAAATCTACTGGCTCTAGCTGCCGCTGCTGGTCTTTTCCTGCATAGATTCCTGCAAGAGAAACACCAATATTAGATGGTGGGTTAGGGTGAGGATTGAAAGATGCAGCAAAATTTGAAGTAGCCGTTGTGGGGATGGCAGATAAATATGAGGAGTAGAGCGAGGAGGAGGATAAGTAGGAGGATGAGTAGAGAGAGGAGAAGGAGGAGCATTGATGTTGCGGAGGATTTTGCTGACATGTCGTTGATTGAAGTGGGGATACCTCAAAAGCAGTTGTTGTGTTAGGCTCAGGCAGAGAAATCGACGGTAGAGTGTTTGGCGCTCTGTTGTTCACTGCACTACCATCTCCATGGTCCGAGTTTGAATTACTAAGAGAGTCAATGAGATAAGCGACGGTGAAACAATTGGTGGATCTGGTCACAGTGGGTTGGGCAGATGGAGTAGAGTGCGGTGATAGTAGCTTCACATGTGGAGCTAGTGGTGTCGAGGAGCAAACAACTTTCGGCTTGTATGAGCACTCTTACATTAGATGGTCGATAGGTTGTGTGCAAGCTTGACTTTGATTAATTGGGACGAGCGTTGCCATTACTACTGAAACCACAAGAACTCATTACTCAGGCATCATGTGTGCTCAGCCCTGTAGGAAAGCAAATGGGTCACTTGGCGGCGCCAAATTTCTATTAGATGCACTCAATTTTTTTCCACGAACGCTCTCAAGCAAATCAACCTGAGTATTCATCTGCCGAAATATCGAAAAGATCAACCTTTATCAGGTCAATGAGAAATTGGTTTAAAAGGTGTTTCGAATCTCTCAAAATGTCATTAATAGATTAAATGTGATTTGTCCTCCACTTATCAATAAAGAAGTTCAGTGGGACTTAGTATAATCTGGAATATCTAATATAATTTATAAAAGCGGAGTAGCAAAATGAATACAACCCTATCAGAGATGCATTATCAAATAAGAAGCCCATTTGATGGGTTCAAGAAAAGAAGGAAAAGGTAGACATTTTGTTGCAAGAGGATTGGCTTTCAGTGGGATTGAAATTCGGTGTGCCTGCTTCTGCTAAAACTCCTGTTAATGCAACTTTCAAGACATAAGTGACAAAAGTCAGAAATAATGCATCCCTAATGGTTTATTTAATTCTAACTTTTCAAATGCGAATCCTTGGGCTGAAATCGATGTTATATATCAGCCCTAAAAGTTGAAACATCTTATAAACTAGTCAGAGATGCCTAAATGCCCGAAATCTCCAATAAATTAAAACAAACGTTTGACTTGTTTGGTTCTACAATAAACACAAATAGGAATATCTTTTTATAATCTATGCATCATACCTGGACCTCGATTATGGTTGTTTTCAGCAAAGCACCCACTTCTTGCTTGATGCACTACTAGTTAACTGAGGTAAAAAAGTTTTCGATGCTATAGATTAGCGTTATGAGCTATGTTTAACTTTTTTACGATCTGTGTGCTGACGGACTGACTAAGAAGAGAGTTCAGCTGATCCTTCAAATCAATTTTGTGCCCAACGTTCTTTGTCAAGGAGCTTAAATCTTTGACATCACTCCAAAAAAGGCATTTCTTTTTGTAGGCCTATATTGCACTGTGGAACAGAGAAATAGCTAACATATCAGGTAACACACTGTGCAATGGTTTTTGTAGAGTGTGGGGCAGAAGTCTTAAAGGTGCAAGATGGAAATCGTGAATTAAAATCTTAAATAAAAAGTTCTTATTAACAATGAAGGTTCTTAATCTCAAGGTTTCAATGGGTGCAACGAAAAACGCCGTCAGATTCGTCTTCCATGAGGAACGTTTTTCAGATCAAAAAACATTCGAGCGTCACAATACTGGCAAAATCGTGTAAACAGACTTCAGACCATTTCAGTGGAACTAAAATCAAAATTAAGTCCATATTTTAGTTGCAAAAGTTGAATTTTATTGATGAATAGTTTCTAATGTGAAGAATCTAAGGAGTAAATAGAGCATAGAGGGCATTATTCATTCACTAAATCTTTCAGACCTGAGGGAATTTTGAGAGTGTTACTCGATAACTTTAATGTAAACACAAGAATCAACCTACTTGGAATTCTTAAAAGTCACCGACTGGTGGGTTTTACCAATTCCATCGGAGAGGTTTTTGCTTGAGAAACGCACGTTATAGCCGGAAATGACTAAGTTGTGGCTATAAACAGATATTTGAAGCTTTCTAAACAGATGTACTCTTGGTGATCAAGTGATTTTTTTAAATTTTTATTGAAACTGATGAAATTGGAATGGACTGCTTTCTACTAGTGGTAGAAACACGATCAGTGCATCTTTTGAACTATTTCGTTGAGCAATTTTGCAGAATTACAATCTTCAAATCTGCATTTGACTGATGTGAGATAAATTCAGGGAAATGTACTGTTCAAGATAGTGACAAATTTAACACAGACATTTTTATGGGATTTTTTCATGTAGCCGTCATTTTTTCTAGTATTTAAATGAATTTTAGCAGAGATTGTTTCAGTATTGATCGGTTTATCCATCCGTGCAATCAATGCTTCATTTGTTCAAATTGAAAAGTTACACCGGCTATACTAGGGCTTATTGTTTTTCAAAGAATATTCAATTCGAGATTTTCCGCTTTGCTTTGACAAGTAAATGCGACCAGTGTTCCATATTTTTGCCGAGAAATGAGAAAAAGAATGTCCTGAAAACGGCAAGATTAATATAAAGTGATAAGATTCATCGATTGATGCTTACAATTTTCTTGGAGTATTGGTAATATATGATGGCTAATTAGATTAATTTAAATTTAAAGAAGTGAATTTGAATAGCCGATTAATGATCATTGTGACAAATAGTCGTCATTATGCTGGCAAGTTCACCAAACTGCTTTCAAGCCCGCTTAATAACGAGTGGATATTATGTAACTTGGGCCTCTCAGAATCTCCTTCATTATCAAGCAAGTCTCCTTTTGAAATGACTTCTTTTAACTTCGTATTTCAATAGGTAATTAAGTGACCTTAGAGGTAGAACAAGACTGCAATTTGCAGGTCATGCAGCAGCCATATCAGCGGTCATCCTTGCTCAAGTCAGAAGTTAATTAATCCCATTTTTGAGATTCAGGTATTCTACAATTGATAAAAAATGGAAACGTAATGAGAGAAATGCCGGAGTAGAAGCATGAACTTGTATTAGAAAAAATAGTTAGTACGTGCTGGATGTGTTGTACTTTGCATGCAGTCTTACGGAGTTGTCAACGGTTAATCTGGCGACGGGACACAAATTTAGACTAAACAATTTGTGATTGGCCCTTGGGCTTTGGCGTCCTGTCCTTGAAAAAAGTATACATATCAGAGCATCGCGTAAGCGCTACATCATAATTGCCATCGGCGGACTAAGGTGGCAAGAAAAAATGCACATATGACCGAACTAACCGTCAAAAGGGCTTGACAAGTTCTTCAGAATATTGCAAAGCTTTTCAAATTGCAGTTTTATTACCTAGTTATAAGTAATTCTAATTAGAGTAAAGATAAGTTTCAAGCTTAAGGCACAGCATCACCTATGGAAGGCAAACATACAAATATAATGTTTTTTACTATGAAGCAGTGTTCCCTAGTAAACACACCAATAATCCAACAACTATCTAGTTGAAATTGCTTTTAATAAAGCAATTAAACAAGCAATTTCCGCTTATAGTTTGTTTCACTGACACTAGAAAAACACTTTAAACTACAGCTTTGATGTTAAATTAATAATTAAGTTCGAGATGTTACCCTTCTGTCCCCAATCTCAATTTAGGTTCAAAAATTTATTCATGAGTTATTGCGCACTTGAATGGATTACCACTGAATCCCAACGGCAATGAAAGCTGTTCTGTTACATGAAAAAACTTCAACTGAAAGAGAACTGACACTTCAAAAGTCATTTTAAGGAACTTCTTTGCATCTCAGTCAGTAAATTGATTAGCATCTTTTTAGAAATAGACCCTGTTAGAATTTGAGGTCCTTTGGAAAAGTGTTACATCTAAGATGTGGCTTGATACTCAAACAATGATTATGTTTCGCTAAAACCTAGCCTCTATTACATAATTATTACGGAGAAATAGCTCAAAATAAAACAGACTACCAAACAGGTACGAAAACGGGGATTCATCTTTACCTGCCGCCAGTAGTGTTTCCATCATTTTACCTTCACTCCATACTTGCCACCTTATATCTTTCCCAAAGGCCTTTATAATTCTCGGCATAGCTAGCATTAATCTTTGCCCAAAGCACCCCAATAAAGTTTTACTGTCTTAAAATCCTAAATTTAATATCCTCTTTAATTTGGATGCCTATGGAAACGAAGGAAATATATGGGGTCTTGGACATGCTTCTATCTTATGCATCATGGAAGAATTAAATGTAACCCCGAATGAGTGAATGAATGTAATGATGACTGCAATGATAAGAGTAGATAAGTGCATTTATATTTTAAGTCGTGTGTCAAATATATTTGTACGAGGAAAGGTAAGAGTGAAAATTCGCCAAGGCTTAATTTATCGTTTTATAAATAAAAACTCTTTAACTGTAACATTACCAACAACTGATCCGCTGATTTAACAAAAAGGAATAATTTAAGTGATCAGTTGCATCATGATCGATAGGAAATTCCAATCATTTACAATGTCGGAAATCAGAGTAGATTGTCAGGACAATTTAAATGCAGTTTCTATCAATGTAAATGCCATTTGAGGAGATTTCATCGGTAGTTTGACGATAATTCGAGACTTTAGCTCACATTTTATGACATGTTATGGTCTTTGTAAAAAATGCACACACATAGCCAGAAATTGTAATTCGAGTGCTGCGGAAGCATAGATCCAGTGGACACGGGGTTGAATTTAATAAACAGGTGTTTCCTTTATGTGAACTGGTTTCACGAATTCATGATCAGCCTTTAAACTCGAGGTAATTTCCAAACTCTAATTGCTAGATTAGATAGCAATTAAAATCCTCTCGTTTTAAACCAGTTGTTTTGTCGAAATTGGTTAAACTGAAGAAGTGATTTATCCTGGTGGAAAGTGTGACAAGAATTTAGTCTCAAAGTCAACTGGGATTTCATGCATTAACTCTTGGTTAATCCAATGAATCAAATCTATCACTACTAAAAGCTGCATACTATTTTTACGTATTTCGGTAAGATTCACATTAGCTTACTAATTCGCCAGCGGACTACTTCAAATCTACTGAGGCACTGGATTTCATATTTAATTTTTTAAATAGTTTAATGGAGACCTCTCTTTAAATACGCTCAACAAGATGCGAATTTGATAAAAATTATCCAAACAGTTACATGAAGCCAAATCTTTCGTGTTCAAATCAAACCGCCATTAATCTACGACCGCATTTGGTTAGAGAATGATATATTTTAAAAAGACGATGTGTATGCTGAAGGGCATATTTGCAAAATAGGAGAGAACAGCGCTCAAGTATGAACGGCGTTTATGATCATTGGCAAAGCTCTGCTAAAAACCTGCCTTTATTTCGCTGGTGTTTCATTTGCTGGAAGAAGCAAACAATCGGATTACCAAAACTGTTGTCTTTAAACAAAGAGTAAATTTAGTTGTTTTATGAAAATGCCCTTAAGTCATCGGCATCAAAGGATGATTACATTGCAGGCAGTACCACTGTATTGTACCAGGAAAGCAGCACATTAGCCTTTTTCCATTTTGAGTAATAGACCGTAATTTGGCATACGAACAGTGTGTCATGCTTTATAATTTTTGATATGCTCGTTTTCAAATTGTGTGCGATACATTCTTAAAACCCTAATATGAAAGCCGGTTGACTTTTCTGCTGAATTATTCTGTATAAGTTGTTTGATTACATATCATCATGATAATGGGGATTATCCTAATGATAACGTATACAGATTTGCTGACCACCACAAGAACTTGATCGACTAGAGTTCCTTTGCATATGCTAGGACTCATCGGCGTTCTTAATGTCTTAATCTTGACAGCCAAGTTAAAAATTGGATCTCAGCTACTACGAATGAATTGCAGTTGTATTTTCAGAGAGGAACCATCTGTGAATATGCATAACAGGCGAGAAGTTGTGGGGAGTGGTCAAGCTAAACATTGACAGTTTACCTCTTTCGTTAGTCCTATAGGGTTCGGTTGGCGCAGTCTAATTCGGCTACTTGAAGTTAACCAAAAAACATTTTGTTTTGGTTGATAATCCTATATCTGTCTTGCGTTTGACACGGCTGCATGACTCATAAGAGTGCAATTTTGTTTAAGTCAAACTGGCGAATCGAAGTGACCCGAGGCTATGGCGTTCTATGGCTCGACCGTACACAATAAAACAAGAGTCTAATTTTGATGGCTGCTGATATCATCGATTGGAGAGGAGGTAGGATCTTCATAAGATCGAGGTCATTTCTTCTTCTGCTCAACTGGAAGGTAGAAGTAATAAGTCCTATGATATCAAGCCATGACTGTGAATTAAATTTGCTTAAAACATAACCCATCTTATCGTTATTTAATTCATTCATTAATGGTTTTCTGATTATTTCGAACTACAATTTATTTACCCTTAGATATGTTCTGTATAATATGTTGAGTTGTTTAAGTCGTTAATGTGACGCCTTGTGCTTTGTTGAATAAGCTTTGTGTTACGACTCGTCCCGTCTCTTGTGGCCGTTATCGAACGTAACGCATACTGATCGAACTATTTTGGGTAGCATAGCACCTCCGTTCTTTATATTTTATTCCAATTGAGATAATCTTCTTCAGCTTATTGCTTTGTCCGTACCATCTGTATATAAAAAAGATTCTTTCATTTGTTTTTAAAAACGCCGAATGGATTAAAGTTCTGAAGGAACGCCAGTGCATCCAGTGAATGACGGTGCTTAGTCCATCAAATAAGATCCTTCTGCGAGACTCTGAGAATGTTCAAATGTGTCTCCACTGACGTTGACTGCAAATTGTTTCCCTAATACACTCAGTTAGAAAGCCAGCCTCGATTGATGTTCCCCGGAGTTGTCCCACAACCAGGTTCGGATTTTGCTAATATCCCAGGAAATAGATTTCGTCTTGTGCTACTACACGTCGTTCTCAACACCATCGTAAATGCATTCAAGTTGCTTAATTAAACTTTGGTGGTAATGATCGGATAGAACAGCAATCCATCTCATGGTTCTGCAGTAAGGTATGACTGATTTATTGTAAATATTAACCTAATATAAAAGACCATGATAAAGAGGGAAAAATGTGCGTTTCTAAATTTCAGATCATTTAACCAAAGCATTTTTTCGATATTTAATGGAATATATCAATCGTTTGGGGTTTCAATAAGAACGTTTTCCATAACTGTTATCCAGCACGGAGACAAAGACGAAGGTGCTTACAGGAGTGTTTTAATGGTAAAATCATCATATTTAGAATGGTTGGGTAATCTTTATTAACTTAACAGACTTCCACGAGGAAAGAATTGCCTACAGTGTCGCTAATTTACAGTAATGGTTCATTATTGATAATTCGTGTTTGAATGGATGTCTTTATCGTACATCCTGAAAATGCTTCCCGTAAACTTAGTAGACGAAAAACCATCGAAGTTAGTTGATGTATCTGAATCCAGTATAGAAATGGTGGTATTTTATAATATCCTGCGTGTCTCCATCCATTTCTTTAAGCTTCATAACAGGAAGAGGTATTTTGTACAAATAAACCCAATTGTCGTGGGTAAAGTAGTTTAATACCCTTAGAGCATCCTGTGATATGTGCGTCATTATTGGTAACCTTGCGATATTTAAACCGATAGATTAAAGTTACTGGTGATGAAACAACTAGCAAAAATTCCTTATTTTAGTATAGGCCTATTTAAAGGTTTTTTGAGGGTTGTAATTCATAAAAATCAGTGTCAACTAAAGCAACTTTTTACAAAACGTCCGAGGCTCTTTCCGGATGGCGCTAACTACCCTGTGCTTCTGGACAGCCTCCTGCCCTCACTTCTTCAATGTCCTCACTTAGTACCCCTCCCCAAACCGCACCGCAAAAGCAATCACCCACCCATCCACCAATTGACCAAAGCACTTTCTACCATCCCTTCACCTCCATAAATGATTCCACTTCCGTTCTTTACTGCACATTTCCTACTAACTTAGCTCTCTCCCCGACCCCAAATTAGCTGCAAGTGCAAGAATAAACATGTAGCGCACATAGGATTATCACCTATTTTTGAACCATTCTCTAATTGTCGAGCTATTTTAACATCTATCGATCACCTCAGGGATGACGGGGCTAATGGGGAAGGTGATATGGTCGTGCTGTAGTTGCGGACCATCAGAGATAGCGTCGGGTGAGTAGAATCATTGATTAATCGGTTTTGGGCACTGGACAGCCACCAATCACAAGGTTAAATGCCCAAAACCACATCCGATTTTGCTTACACCTCGACTTTGACTTGCAAGTGAGCTACTTTGAGGTCATTAACTTGTAACTTCAAGTCTGTCGTCATCGTGATTTTGCAGAGTGTCTCATGAGGCAAATCGCCTCCTACCAAACGGTAATCGAAGCCTTTCAGAGAATAACTCATCCGTCGGACATTGCTCCCTCCAATGGGAATCGATTATTCGATGATTCTACTCACCCGACGCTATCTCTGATGGTGCGCTACTACGCCACGACCATATCACCTTCCCCCTTAGCCCCGTCATCCCTGAGGTGATCGATAGATGTTAAAATTGCACGACTATTAGAGAATGGTTCAAAAATAGGTGATAATCCTATGTGCGCTGCATGTTTATTCTTACATTTACAGCTACAAGTGTTTCCAAACTGGAATTTATAATGTAATCGATTATTGAGGTTTATCTGAGATAATGAGTTTTAGAAAAAAATTACAATTTGTTACGATAGTTTAATGTCTTAATTTGACAAAGAATTGAAACGAATCGTCTTACTGCAGTAAATGTCCCTTTAAAAAGTGATTCTCAGCAGCTTTTTGAGATAACAACAGTTTTCTCTCAGAAAAGCATCCACAGTCTCCATAGCTACTGTTTAGAGCGCTACTGGAAATGATATTATTAAATTGTTTGCTGCAGGATCAGGACCATTGCTACACAGAAAAAAACCTTCGAGAATAGTGCATTGACAAATAGATTAATTAAATATGTATTGCTCTCTAGTTCAATTTATCCCGTTTACCCTCTTTTCCGAGCCCAATTCTGAGTCAGCTACAGCAACCCCGGAGCGCTAATAAGAAATCCCTGGTGAAACAAGTTGTCGGACATCACCTTTCCATCTCGTGGTGTGCTGGTCATGGTTGTGGGAGAATTCGATGCGCCTCAGTAGGGGCTTCTGAGTGGGAGATGGCACCGAAGAGCACCAACAGTGTGACGTGTCCGGGCTGCAGGACGGAGTTCTTCTTTGCCTGTGGCAACGATTATCACCAACCTGAACTCTGTCAGCATATGAGGATGTGGAATATAAATACCAAGTGTTCGGTTCGTTTTCCTGCATTTGGTCTCATATATCACAAGACATTTACCAATAGAAATATCATTGTTAAGCTTGAATTTGTTTAAGAAATACGTTGATATTTTAACTACAATTTTTCAATTAAATTACGAAAAAATATTTGTCGTAAACTTATGATGCACAATTTATTACTCATATAAGTTGCTCCCGCTGCCACTCTTAAATGATGTGCTGTTTGAAAAGAGGTTGTTTTAATTTGAAATAAAATGAATATTTAAGGGAAAATTTTGTGGCGAAATTCGAGGAATCATTTTCTACTAATTGTTTTGACTGATGAGTCAGGAGATATAATATGTTGATAGCAAAAGTTTACGGGCTAATATTGCGCTTTAGGATTGATTTGACATTTAAAAGAGCTTCGTTGGTAAGAAAAAGTTAATGTAAATGAAAGGCGGAATCAGGAATAACCGCGTTTTTCCCATATTCAGTTGGTTATGTTTTCGGGTAACTCTGAAGGGCCGCTTGAAGACATCAATGGATGTTCAAGTGCTCCGTTATGATTGAGAAAACCAGAGGCTGCAATTGGGTGGTCAGTTGGAACCCTGAGTGCCGCTACCAATTGCCTTTAAGGCTTTGAGAACTACGGGCAGTTCAGGTGCATCCCATTACCTGGCTCTCTGCCGCAGCGAAACAGTAATCTAATAGTGCGATTCCATTTCCATTACAACCGTTGCCAAAATCAAAGGGCCTTATTGAATCTGGAGATTGATAACACCGAGAAAATCGAATCAAGCAGCCGCAAAAGGCCTCGTGCCATCCTCAAAGAGAGTCCAAGAACCGTCGTATGCGCCTCCGAATTTGCTGGCATTCTTAACTGAAATCTTGAGTCGGTCATGTTTCAGTCAAACCAGGAAGCCACGAAGGATCTCTCGCTGTTTTTTGAACCATGCCTGATGGAGAAGAGCCAATCGACGCGGAGAAGATGCAAAGTCTAGCAACCTACTGCAAGAGCCGTTGTGCGGTTGTCACAGAGCAAATTAGAGAGGGTCATCAGAGGAAGACATGGAGGCATGCTTCTTTCGAGTGAATAAAGCCAATTGTAACGGAAGTTGTGAAGCAATGTATTTTCTGAAAATATTCCTTAATGCCCCTATTTTACTAGGCTAACTGTATTTTGCGTCATTCAAACAAAAACTGATGGTGATTTACGACTTCGCATGGGTGGGAAAGTGATCTAAACAGGAAATCCCAGTGGGATGCATTGGATTTGTCAAAGCAGTTCCCTTCAGCACCAACACTGAGATATGGAGACAAGCAATGAAAGAGACTCAGGATATAATTTCAATTGACAGAGTTTTAATTCGCCTTATTTCCAAGCGATTTCGACAGGAAAATTGCCCTTGCAGCAACTATCTTGCCGGAGATCAGTGATAATATGAAGAATTATCACTTTGGAACCCCATACAAATTCACTTAATTTAGTGAAACAGCCGAAAAAATAAAAATTTCGATTTGACACAAAAAAGCGCAGCACCTTTTTCGGCCTGAATGACAGCAAAGATGAATGTGCTAATGGTGACTCAAGATTCTACGGGGATGTTTTCGTAGCATATACAACTGGTCTTAACAGTGTCTGGCTATAAATTTTCAGCATTTCCTCTGATCAAACTGGAAATGGAAATTATCAGGAGCATGGGGAATATCCTCAGAAATCTACTTCCTCCGGGCATGATGCCCACGCCACCGTCTTTGATCCCAATATCCACATTTTCCTCTGAGAAAACGAATGCCACGTGCCCTACGATGACCTAACCCTCAACTCCCCAAGTAATGCATCCATTGACTCCCATTAGTCACACCACTGCCCCACCTCACTTTCGTGCTACCAGACCTCCTCTTTCCTCTCTTGCAAGTTCGAATTACGGTATGAGTAATGGAATGGTGAATTTTTGAGAATGGGGCCTCAGAAGTAAATTAAAAAATACAAGCTTAGACTAAAAAGATGAGTGATCGAGATTGTGGGGCATAGTTATGAATGTGCTGCTGTGATATGAGCGTCCCTATTTGCAAACTCGCTATATTTAGAATTGGTGGGGCAATATGATTGATCTCTAGTAGGGTCTCTGTACCGATTAAAATGACTTGGATGAGGAAACACATTACAACGAGCTCGAAGTCTCATTCCTGATAAGACTGGTTTTCACACACCTTAATGATGCTATGACTAACCGTCTGAGATGAAGAAACATCGATTTTGGTTTAGAAAACCAACACCAGTTTTCAAATGGCATTTTAAATCCCACTTGTTCTCCCCTTAACCGTAGCATCGATTAAGTGGATCGAGACATTTTAAAGACAGTTTCCGGAACCGAAATCATTGACTTAAGAAGTGTTTTGACTTGATATGAAACTTTGCTAATAAATGAGCTCATGCGTGCATTTTATTTATCAGAAATACAGGCATTTTCTAAAAATTCATTAAGTCATCGGCCACTCTTTGAAATAGAATTTTTGGTCGAACTCACAACGCCCCACTAGAATAGTGCAACCCCAATAAAACAATAAGAAGCTAATAATAAATAAAATGTACCCCGTTTATGACAGAGAAGAACTATCAGCGTTTTGAAAAAATAGTTGCTTTAGTTGACACTGATTTTTTATGAATTACATCCCTCAAGAAGCCTTTAAATAGGCCTATACTATCCGTTCTGATAGGAAATCTAAAATAAGAAATTTTTGTTTGTCTTTTCCTCACCAGTAACTTTAACCCATTGGCTTAAATATTGCAAGGTTACCAATAATGACGCACATATCACAGGATGCTCTATGGGAATTAAACTACTTTACCCACGACAATTGGGTTTATTTGTACAAAATATATCTTCCTGCTATGAAACGTTAAGAAATATATGATACGCAGATATTATACAGAACCACCATTTCAATACTGATTTTTGATACATCAACTAACTTCGATGGTTTTTCGTCTCATAAGTTTATGGAAAGCATTTTCAGGATGTACGATAAAGACACCCATTCTGGTTAGATTAACATTTTCCCAGTATGTGTACCAGCCAAACGCGTCCATAACCGGTGTCAGGACAGGCACGTCTGAAGTGCACACAGGCATCAAATAAGTGAGCAACAACACCGTGCCTGCTTCAAGAGCAACTCGTCCCAAAGCCCAATGTGAGCAAGTGCATCAGAACAATGCACCACCGAAGGCCTTCTTTAACATTGTACATTCAATCCACTTTAGATGAGAAAACGTGAGACTATAATCAAATAGAATATGAGATTATATATAACAGTTAAGTTGCTAGTTAATAACTCAAAATGTGTTGTTATGCTCTAATATGGAAATTAATTTCAAAATTGCGTGTATTATTGTTTTATCGCCTCATTGCTTTAACCAAATACTTCGATGTAGCCAATTTAAGAGGCTGCATAGGTTCTCTCAAAAAGGCAACACTAATTTCAATCACGCCAGGTAAATGGTCAATATTCACTCGTAAATCAGTGATTCGATTTCCTAAAATTAAACTACTATGCCGTTTTTACGGATGATATGAATCATACCACTTCTTTGTTATTATTTTAAAAGGTCGTATATACTGCTTTCATACATTAGTAGTTGAACGAGCAACTATGAGCCAATCTCCCCATAAATAGCCACCTATCTACGTAACATGTGTTTTTATGAATTCGGAAACAACTAATTTTAAGCATTCACTTCAAATTGTTTGTTTGTTATTGAATTTTGAGGCAGTGAGTTCAACCGGCTAATAGGGAGTAAGTGCTGCAAGTTGTTGTTCCCTCCACGTCCACGCCTTAACGTGATGAGGAACATCGCTTGAGGAAAATTAATGCTCTTATTATGCGAGCAATTTATGGTAATGACTTGGTTAAAGAGTAGTTGCCGAATTTGATCATTGTGGAGGTTCTGTGGCGGTTAGCTGTATTCCAGTCCAAATTATATTCAATCGAAAAGAGTTGTTTCACAAGACGCCAAATGCCCAGCCTAGTTTGCAATAATAATTTAGCTGTATGTAGTGAAATAAGCATGTAATCCACTTTGGGAAGCCCGCAATGAGTCCCTAATATATAGTCTAAGCACTCAATCGCTTGCAATATGCCTAGAATTATTTGGTTACACACCTAGCATTTATAAAGAGTGGTCCGTTGTCTGAAAAGCGAATACATATAGATCATTCAAAAATCTACTTGCAATCTATCGCTTTTATTGCCATCGTGGGGGAAAGGATAACCGTTTCAAAGCCTTCAAAGTTCTAAGATACTTCTACCTAGCTGAGTCAAGTGGCAATGCCCTAACGCCACCTACAATTTGTGAGCCGAATCAAACTTCAAACTTGAATAAGCATACACAGTATCAACATTTGAACGTGAAACCACAATCCAAGTTTCACAAGCAATAACAGTGTTAGTTTGCAGTGTTTATGCCTGATGCTGATATGGATACGCTTTTCACGACCACGACCACTCATAAATCGCTTAGGCTGTGTAAGCCCAAATAGAATTGTAGGCATAGTTGTCCACAGATCTTGATTTCGGAGTGACTTAGATCCTGCAGCTATATTAGGGGATTTGTGTGAGGGCTGTCCGCGAAAGTGGAATGTACAGTGCTTATTTCATTACATACAGTTCATGATTCAGTGCTGAGATCGACTCCTGGTCAGGGCCTTGTCTCCAAAATTTGCACTTTCTGACTGAAGTGCCAAATTTGGACTGCATTTATAGATAACCTGCACACAGAACCTCCTCGAATAATTCAAATTCAACTTACTCTTTAAAAATTTAATTTTACTATACTATTTTTGACACAGCATAATAATATCAGTTATTGTGCTCAATCATGCTTCCTCTATCAAGTTAGAGGCATATGGGATGTTTATGGTAAAGATATGATGAGTTGCAGAATATGTAACATTTTCGAGTTAACACCTTGATTTAGAATGTTGAAAAACATTCATAATTAAAAGTGGATAGGTGAGATATTAAGAAATCTAGTTTGAATACATACATAAACATTTCTATCCTCAATTTTTTGCTTTTCATATTTCAGTACTCAGAAGCCCTTCTTGTCCTTTTAGGATTTCATTCCACTATTTAAATTCCGACGTTATAATCATGGATGAAATTGAGAAGGTTGTAAATCTAGCATAGTGGACTTTACCATTGATTAATTTTGTTTAATTAATTTCAATTCAACATAAAGGAACAGACTTTTAAGCTTGATAATTTACAAGAATGTTGATAACCAAATGATGGTGTAGATCCAGAATTCTTCATTTACTATTGTCCATTTCTGAATGATTGTCCTTTTCAAACAGAAGTTAGAAACCTATTTTGCGGAATGTCAAAGCATTTGCCCATGTAATGAATAAATTTTAGGATATTGAAAAGACCAGAAGAGATTTCTAGACACACACACACTAGTAAAGAAAATAGTGAAACGGAAGAAACAGAAGAAGAAATGTATTCGAGAATGTGGAGGCCTTGCTCTTATAAAGAGTTTACTTCCTTTCCAATGGATGACATATCGGCAGCCAATCAAAGTCGGACTTTTCTTTTATTGTGCGTAGTCAAGCCATAAAGCGCCATGGCCCCGGGTCACTTCGAATCATAAGTTTGATTTAAACAGAATTGCACTCCAATGAAGCATGCAGCTATGACTTGCCAAGTTGATAAAAAACTCAAAAAGAGTTTATTTTAAAAAGGTCGAGTCTGTGGGTGAGAAGAAGGTTCATTTCCCTCAGCAATTTGTAATGAAGGAGTTAGCAGTAGTTACCGTAGATCTAAAAAGTGTTTGACTGGCATTCTCCCACGTTCTCGAACACGTAAGCGAATAAATAGTAAGGAGAACTTATAGACATACTCACCCTCCGTGCACAAGCGCTCGTGAGGCATTCGTGTGGATAAGTTCTTTTTCGGACAATTTATCCTTCTTCGAAGTGAGTGTTGGCGCTGATTGAGGTTGAAGACAAGTGCTGGAAAACAGGATCGGGAGTAAATTCCAGTGTCCTGATTCAATCACAAACTTGGCAGGAGTCATCTGATGAATGAACGCCGTGGCCACGTTTGTCGAAGCGATAAGTTGCACTCATATTTTGAACGGGCAACTGGCTAGAAGCCGCAAAACGCCTTTTGAATCCTCAGCGCCGGTTATTAGATAGGTACCACAGCCCTGGAGATCGTAATCGAAGCACTTAATAGAAAGTGGGTAGTTTGCAATCAGCATTTTTATCTCAGCGGCAGTTGCGGCAGTGGTATTCCAACGAGAATGTTTGCTGAAACGCAGGGTGCGATGTTTTGAGATCACTATGAGTGAATGAAATGACGCTGTTTAAAAGGGTTGAATTTTTAGAAATTAAAGCCATTTTTTAATATCTACCGTTGGCAAAAATCGATTAGATACAATTGGAAAAGAAAAAGAACACAGCATTTATTTGCATCATCGCAGATTTCATTCGATAGCACGTACACGCAAACGAAATGCAAGGGCAATTTAACTTTTCCATAGTCCCACACGAAATAATGTTCCACAAAGTTTAATGTTTTTGAAGAAGCCTATTATGCATTTTCCAAGATGAATGGTGCATAAAGAATAGAGAATATTAAAATTATGATTTTTCAACAAATTCCCTGATCTCAATGTATACTCCAATTAAGTTTATTATAACCTAAGTATTCGTAAATGAAATGTTAACTGGGCAAGTTCATCTATCAGAGTAAGCACCATTTTACAACAAATCCAATTAGTAAAATATTCCAATGAATTGTAGCAAAAATATTGAATCCACATATAAACGGACTTTCTCATAAATTAGCCTTGAAAAGTCCTTGATCTATCTCCGCTAAGTGATACAGATTTTACTTTAGTTTCATTGTTTTCAATTCGCATTATTGCATTCATTTAAATTTACTCAATGGAAATAAATCTCGCTAGCGCGTAACACTTTCATATAAGTATTTTCATGAAATCGCCATAAAAACGAAAATATTTTAATTTTAAGAAAACCAGGGACTTACTAAAAGAAATAGGTGCTGCCTGAACAGTTTTAATCAACACACACTCCTTACACAGTTGACTTTAAGCTCTGGAAGTCACTGACGAAGAATGCAATCCACCCAAGCCTACGTAGTTAAATTGAGCATTCAATAAATACAAAGACACATTGACGCGGATGTCTTCTCCTTTTGAGGTACGGAGGCGAAATCATTGTTGATTCGTGGTATCTGAAAATATAAAGCCCAAGAGCTTTTTTAATTTGAACCTCAATAGGCGATTTTGGTGGCCAATTTTAAATTAAATAATATACAAAAATTGGCTATTTTGCTTGATAGAAGAAGTTTTCCAAGCTTGTCCATCTCTCCTATAATGATCGAATATTTCTAGAGAACTTTATAAGGGAGCTCTCAGAGTCTTTTTAAACTTTTAGAGTCAAAATAATTTCACCCAAATGATTAATCTAGACAATTTTTTACAAATATTTTATAATAACGATGAGTGTTTTTGGTGAGCTATTCAAAAATAGATGTCAAATAAAGCATTAAACATTTTAAAAATAATATTTGTGGGATGAAAAGCAAAACTTATCCAGTTTTGCAACTTATCTCGTCCAAGATATTTGCAGAACTCCTCGGTTTTAAATGATGGCATGGGATCTCGCGATGTCCCACCAAGCCATTGTGACTAATCAAGTTTTCTATTTCACTTAAAAACTCAAGTCACTGTGAAATAGATATTCACTTCAATTTCCACGCCTGTTTGTTCTAACAGGAAGAGAAAAAATTCAAATTAGAGAGGTGGAAAAATGACACAAATTAGATTCGAAAAATTCCAAACACACTTCATACAGTAGCCCGCAATGCATAACTAATCAATTTTTACTACAACAAATTTGAATGCTTGGCCTATAGAAAGGCTTTAGTGTGAATTTGTCTCTTGTCTTTTCTGACTGCTGACTGAACTGAAATGGATTGTTGGCTTTATTACCTTAGCAGAATTCGTTACATGTCACAAGTCAGTAAGATGGTAGGAGCACTACTCTACCTGTAAATCTAAAGTACAGACAACAGAAACTACCAAAACAAAATTCAGTTTTTAATGAAATAATCGCTTGATATGTAGTCCAAATTAAAAAATGCATATCTTCGTAATCCTTGAAACATCTAGAGTGTTTTTCGAAAAGCGATTAGGTTAATTTTTTAAGAAATACCAATTTACCCACAATCGTAAATTCGTTAAGGAAACAGGTATGGTTTAAATCGAATTTTATGATATTGTGAATATATTATATCTTTTATATTTAATATATGCATTTTTTATACATATAACCCATCTGTCTCAGAACAATGGTTTATGTTGATTTATTCAGTAAATTTCTCAACCACAAAAAAACCATTGCCTGTAACAGACTCGTAAAATAAGTGAATTTCTCAAGAACCCCAAAGATAAACATCAAACTGACTATTTATTAAAAAATAATGTTTGATTGTAATTGTCAGCTTTTGCATGATTCAACCATGACCCGTATCACCAGAACGGTGAAAATAGAACTTTCGCGTCTTTTACGACACATTTTTCCTCGTGTCGGGTTTTTAGAATTCTAGACTTGCAAATTCGACGAAGTTGGAGCCTTCACAATTTTACTAGGACGCACCATTTTAAAATCTTTAAAAAATGTATGTTCTCAAAATAAGATTAGGGGATCTTGAAAGTTGGTCTAGGAAAGTAAATTTAAAATGACATAAATTATTGTGGTAATTTTATTTAGCACAGAGAACATAACTAAATTTATAATCTAATGGCTCTATTTCTTTCAAAATAGAATTACGGTAGAAAATTTATTCATATTTGAACAAACCGAGAGCAAAAATTGTTTTCTGGGTGTGTTCAAGTTGTTTTTGTCATGCAACTCCATAAGTACTTGAACAGTTGTTTTTCCATGTAACAGAATTCATTGGACGGAATGAATGAAGTCCGAATTCTATCTTATTCACCATTAAAGAAATCAACGTTCATTAGGATAAGGCTTTCTTTCGAAGTGTGCAAAAGGGTATGGTTAGTACTAAATGTTCCGTGCTTGAACAAACTCCTTTAATTTTTTTATGATCCATTAAAATTGCTAAATATCGCATTTCTCATGTCGTTCATTTTAAAGTGTCGGTTATGCAAAGCAATTAATTTGATGATCAACACTACAACATGGTACTTCCTCATAGTACTTCATCATAAGAAAATTAAATACGACAGTTTTCGTAAGAAAGTTGCTGGGTAGCTACCTCATCCTCAACTCTGAACCGTCGTCGATGATTTGGGAGGGTTTTAACTGCTCCGATCCACTTTATATATTCAAAACCGATAGAATCATGAATTGAGGAAATATTTTCCTCCAGAAGACCAAGACTGGAAGGCGATTTCAGCACCGAGGTGCATTCAGCCATCAAACGCTCCATCTGACATCTAGCGACGGTCGCGTTGTGATGGAAGAACACCAAGAGACTCTTCATTCGTCTAGACAAGTACACTTACCTCGAACCTTTAGTAAGTTGGTATCGCTGGCGAGATAATTTTATTTCTAGTCCTAGCAGAGGAAATACAAAAAAATGTGTAGGAAACAGTGACAGAGGCGCTGAATACATTCTCGTGGAATCTCGAACCATTCTGATCGAAAACAATGGTTCGAGTCTATTTGCGTCAAAGCAGAATCTTCATCATTTCCTGTCCAAATGGAATTAGGTGAGCTAATTTAAAAATCATCTACTAGAGTAATGAAAAGATCCAGTCTATTAAGTTCCAAAAGGCTCATTTTTCATTTTGTCATTGACTTCCGACAAGTGGCTATCACAATTATTTTCCCAACGAAATCGATTCAAAAGACGACTGATTAGGGCTTCATTTATTGGAATCACATCCTCCAATTTTTAGGTTTCTTATTACCTTATTTAAATCATGGTGCTAGGAGAAACTACTTTGACACCTTTAATGCATCCCACTGGGACTTTCTGTCTAAATCATTTACCCACCCACTCGAATTCGTAAAGCACCGCCAATTTTTTTTCCAATAACAAAATTGAGTTAGCTAAGTAAAATGTAGACATAAACGAAGATTTGCAGTAAATAAACAACTGCACAACATCCTTCACAAATGGCTTTATTCACTTAAAAGAAATACACTTCCTAGTCTTCTTCTCATATCCCTCTCGAATTTGCTTTGTGACAGTCGCACAACGGCACTTGCAGCAAGTAGCTAAACGTTTCATCTTGTCTCTGCCCATTGGTTCTTCTCCACCAGGGGTGTCTTGAATAAATCGCGAGAGCTCCCTTGTAACCCAGTTGTCGTGGCAACGACTGTTAACACAACGATCATTGGGTGGAAGCACACAGAGCTCTAACCAAACAAGACAAAGGGAGCCCCGATTTTCCATTGATCCTCTATCTGCCAGACTCACTAACTGTCCAGCCATTCGTAACCGAACACAACAGCAAAACAACAACCATTGCACACTTTGTACGACTGTTAAAATTCAAAATGCCCTAAAATCACCGAGGAAGAAAGACGACTCACCGAGGGCAGATAAAGCGTCTACACCAGTGAGCAATTTCTGCGCATTTGGGGTTCTGTCCAAGCAGAAGTATTTGCAGGGCAGTTTCCTCGGTAACCTCGAGGTATGGCCATAGGCATAGTTGATTACGGCCTTCACTGCCCTATGAAGTTCACAAAGCGAAATACGATGCTGATATATTTTGTTTGCAAAATATTACAATTAGAATTGAATTGAGTACTTTGAATTTTATCGTTTGTTGCATCTTTAAATGTAAAAAAACCATTTTCAATGAGAATTTTAAAACTTCAATGTGGTTTATACTATAGATGAAACAATTTTTATGTGCAATATTATATACCTAAATATATAACTTTGGCCAAATGCGTGTCCAATTGTTTCGAGTTGCCAAAAAGTCATTTACATTTTTCTTTTCATTTCGAAAATTCCTAAAAATAATACCTTTTTAAACGGGTCAAATTATAAGAAAAGCCAAAACGGAAAATTAAAACTTATTCTGTTATATTAAACTATCTTGGTTTAACCAGAAAAATTTAAGTACATTGTACATTTTTTCGATTTAAGTTATTAATATTAAATTTGGGCTTCAGAACTGAAGTTAAGATTATTAATGAACCAGTTTCATATCATTGAAATTATTCACAATTTGTCACTTTTATTACTAAAATTGTTTACTTGGCAGAAAATCAATATATTATATTACATTGGTAGTATTTCAGTTTTTATTAATGATAATCTTTTTAAAAAAATGTATTTTAAACTTACTCTAAATTACTTTCAAACTTAGTGCCTCGACAAAAGTAGCCATAGCGTGCATTTGATGCCCAAAAAAATTGCAAAATCTTTGAGCTCAGATTTTAATAGGTCGACAAGACCACGGTTGGCTTACAGCAATGATGCTTTATTTGTAATTGTTGGAATTCAACCGCTCGAGAGAACCTGCACTCATACTACCGGTAGGTTTAAGAAAAACGGAAAAATATGAAAATTAATCAACTTATTGAATGTCTTTTTATGAAATTTAAAGATGCTTTGCATTAGTCTGTTTATTTTTTGTGGGCTTACCAATCCAAACTACAGGGGTTGTATGTGAGTTAAATTAAAGTTATCTGTTTAATTCAGGTCCATTTATGAAACATTTAAATAAAACGAACGTTTATTATCAAACGCAAAGTTATAAACAACATTTTGTGACTAAGAATTAAATTATTGTCGTAATATCTTTATTTCAAGACTATGATAAAGGTAAAACCAATTGTCTTGACAAAATAATATTTCAATGCCTGGTTTAATAGAACCTTTATTTTAAGTGCTCATCTTCAATAAAAAAGATATTTCGGGATATCCTAACCTTTTCATATGAAACAAAAATTAACCTTCTTCAGCCAGAAACTTTACATTGATAATCACAATTAATTAAAAATCTGATATATTTTAAATACAATGAAACAATTTCTGAAATATTTTCTATAAAAGTCCTCAGGTCGTAAAGGTCGCATCGGTCTGGGTAATAAGGCCGACATTATTGTTATTAAATATTCCATATCTTGTTATTATACAAATATTCTTCTGTATATGATGCATTCGTGTCTGTTGGTAATCCACTAGGTAAAGGCAAACGTGATAGCTATTCAGTAAATTAAATTGAAGGCGGTAAGATTTTCTTAGTATTTATTATGTAAATGTATATTTTAACTTGCAAAATTAGTTGTCTATTTTTTTGAAAAATTTTAGAGGGCCGACGAAGTAGAAATCGATCAACCCGTAAGTCTTTAAACATAGCCTATAGTGTCTGCGATATCTATGTTTTTGATGTTAAAAATTTTACGTTAACAACTTATTAAAAAATTTAGTAAGAATTTTTTATAAAGTAATTTAGAAAGGTGTTTTTATTAATGCATTTTAAAAAACCGTGCTAAACCGTTAAATTGTAGCTTCTTCTGGTACGTAGATTTGAATAGAGCTCGGCTTTGCATCTGTTCAAATAAAAAAATAAGTCAATGAACAAAATAAAATAAAATTAAATGAAGGAACGTAATATCGGTTAGCAGGCAATAGAATATAGATGATAACTGAAAGTTATTCCTGTTTATAAGAATGTACAAAAAAATTGGCACCTTAAATTAAGGAGTGATCTCTATGGACTTTCTACTTCATTTGAACATCCATATATCGCTCAACTTGCTATGCCACCTTTACGAAAGTTTTATGAAAGTATTTATTAAATCCATACTAAAATTAGTATAATCGGTTATCCAGATGCTCATCCAATTTAATATATTTTAAAAATGTGATAATCACTAAAATTTGCTCTTATTTGACACTAAAGTAAAATTGTTGGTAATTTTGTGATTAAAAGACAGGGCAGTAATCTGCCAAGGGCAATTTTTTAGTAACATAATGCTGGCATTGTTTTAGTGGATTTTTGAAATAAAATTACGCTTTGGAAATATTTTTTATTAATTGCCTTCTGTCATAAAATCAGTTGAGGTACCCCACTAGAGACATTGCAGGATTCTCTGTATAACATTATAAATTTCGTAAATTTTCAGGAATACTTTTGCCATTTTAAGGTTTGAATTGCATTTTATAAGCAGCTTGCGTTCAGGTGAAAAATTGCATGTTAATTCATTATTTAAGTTAAAGCCAAACACAGAAGTTTTATAAGTCAACGCCATTATATTCATTAGTGAATTTAACATTTCGCATAAATTTTGCTAAAACTGTTTAAGATAGAGAGCTAATCTATTTATGACGATAAGGTTTAAGAACATCTTAGCGCAGCCTTGTGGAAACATTTTGATGATATTAAATAAAGCTACTTATACATTCGAAAATCCACGTAGATTTGCTATTTTTTTGCAAATTTGGACGCATGATTCTTCATTATTAAAATGAGATTATGAGATAGAAATAATAATATACGTCTAAGATACCTTAAACAAGCATGATGATTTGTAAAGAGAAACTGTCTTCTTACATTTCTGAAGCGAATCTACCAATGGCACTTAAAAGTACCGTTTAATTTATTAACCAGTTTGATGTGCCAGCGCCAACATTACCTATCCAGCAAATGATAAAGTGTGAAATTTTATCGCACTACAAGACTGCAATATCTTAACCAACACAATAGCAGATATCTTCCAACACCAGTGGAGACATCAATTTAATATGACTGCCCATGGCCAAATATGGGTAGGCAGGACTCTACATAGACTGACGTTAAGTAAGAAAACAATTTGCTTTTTTCACTTAAAAATAAAAAAATAGAATATACGCTCTGCATTTTAACCTATTTATGTCAATTTAATTGACAACAAAATAAATTTATGTATTTGTTTGCGTTTTTATAAAAAAGGAAATATTTCAGATTTGTCTTTTATCGGTGCACGTGCTTCAAGTTTTTTCGTTAATTTAAGAATATAAATGCAAAGAAATATATAGAAAAAATTAAAAAAAATTTTTGACCGTCTTGGGTGCATATAAGTTCAATCTACTCGATCTCAATGTACTTCAATTTGTTTCTCCTAACTAATACGTAATTTGCATCTCTACACTATCCTAAAAAGTGGAAACACTACTTAAAGACCGCTCTTTTTATGACCTTTACTCTAACTGTAGTTGGTTTTGCTGTTATAAATAACAATAATAATTTATATGTATAAAGCGCATGGCAAACGCAGGCTTAAATATGTCGCTCATATTATTTGTTTATTTTTCTCATTTGTTGATTTTGTTTCTCGTAAAATTTGTTTAAAATGTTTTGTTTTAGCGAAAACGACAAAAAATAATATTTTTTACTAAAACTAGCCCATTATATTAATAACAATTATTTTACTTGTGTTAATTTTTTGCGGAATTGCGGTTTTTATAAGTTGAAAAATACAAAATTCTAAGCACATGCGTTTTGTGAGTAACAGATTGAAGTTATTTTAAAACGGAATATTTTAATTAAGAGGGAGGAGGTTTGGACTCATAAGATTACTATTATATGTGCTCAAATAAAAATAGACTGAAAATAGAATGATTTTAATGCATTTTCTTTTCTGAACAAAGGAAATAAAAAGGTGTTCTGAAAAGTGACGACTGGTAAAAAAGAATACGTTTCTAAATTTTGAAATGGCATAAAAACACTCAATTACATTACGTGCTCCCTCTCTGTTACCCACTACTCTAGGCGTGCCTACTGGCCATCTCGAAATGTGGATCTGTAGTAGTTTTGTTAACTTCAGTAGAGCGTAGATGTCATGTCTCGCTTAGATCTCAAAGTGTGTAGAGTTTTTAATTTGTGAATGCAACGATTGACTTATTTAAATTTTACGAGATCCCATGAATTTACACTTAGTAACCAACACTGAATTCTGTGATGAATAAAGCATTTTGGGCCATAGTGAAGGACGAGACCCTTGTCCTTTGTCCGACTTTCGCTGCAAAATTCGTCGCGTGGCTTCAAAAAAATGTTTTGAAAATTCATAAAACGACAACATACAATTGTTAAGTTTTGTTGGAGAAAGACAAAAGATGTATTTTAGTAGGTATAAAAAAGGTGGTTATTAAATGATGAATTATAAAATGCATCCAGAGTAAAAACACGTGTTTCCTTTGATCAAAAAAACATTTTTACAAAGTTGTTTAATTCAAGAATAATCATATTTTTGGAATATTATTTTTGGAATAATAGGCACAGTTTCAAAAAATATTGCTTGATGATTAAACCAAGAAAGTTTTAGATAGTGGAATCCTTTTCAAATGTTCGTTTTCGCTTTCCATTTACTTTAAACCCTATTACAAGATGAAAGTTTTTCAGTATTAATTTTTTTGCGAATTTTAGAAATGAAGGGCCAAAAAATAAATGCTATCTTGTAATTATTAGCAACTCGAAACAAATAAACCCGAATGTAACCAAAAGAAAATACTAAAAAATACAATAGTGCACTCAGAATGGATATTAACTATAGCTTTCTGCACTTAGATTTTCTGCATTTAAAGATGTATACTAAACAAATCTAATTCTGAATGGATTTTGTTTGTTTTGACTTGATATTTCAATTATTATTTCCATAGATGTAACCAAACTTTTTTAACAAAATAGGTGAACCGTTGTTAATTAGTCAGAGGTATTACAAAAAAGCCATTTTTTGTAGAGCTGAAAATTTACAAAATGAGGACATTTTAGCTAAAATATAAATAAAAATCCATAGACATTTTCAATCTATAGCGCCTTTGTACCACGCACAATCTTTTAAATATTATTTTTTTAATCTTCGTGCAGTAAACGTTCGCTTTACTAGAATTTTCAACTGAATAATGTGTTCAATGTAGAGAAAGAGTTTATATTAATCTGATTTATTTAAAATCTTTTTAAATAAATATGCCGTTTGATTTAGGGTAAGTTAAATAGGATAAGCTGTGAATAAAAGTGTATTTTAAGTGATCACTCGTGTTCAAATCATTTTTTGTAAATGCGTAACCGAAAAGATGATTTTAAGGACGAATTAATGTTCTTCGTGTTTTTCTACGATTTTGAGCTTCTTCTGAGTTTGGGCTAAATTTCTTTCTGTATGGCTCTAGTGCGAGCAATGTCAGATTATAATTAAATTAAATAGTTTGATTGCTATTAAAATATTTTATTGGAGAATATAGCGTTCGAATATCCAATCTGCATTTCAAAATGAGACCAAGTAAAATATTTTTATTTTTTAAACTTAACATTACCGAAAGTTTAAAACAGACAAAAATTAAAATTCCTGCAAGCTAAAAGCACTTGATTTAGTATTTTTAATGAGTTTAATTTAAATAATAATGAATTTCACGGATAAAGACGTCTAAGATAAAGAAACCCATAACATAAATGCTCTGAAAGATTATTCATTCATAATTGCATAATTGTTTGAATAATTTACCCAAAAGTATATTTACAATTTCTATTAAGTAAAAATATATTAAAAATAATTTTAGTCGTTTGCTTTTGATTTTAAATTCTAATCAAAGAAAATGCACCTTGTGACTCTTAGGTAGAGTTTTGACAGCATAATATCAAAAACACAATCAATGATACCAGCAGAACATTCGCGTCAAATAGCTTTGAAAAATGCTTATATATATTTTATAGTTATTTTTATTACCTAATATAAAATATCCATATTTAAACAACATTGCAATTCAAAAATTTATTGGTGGATATTTTACAATGACTTGATTTGGACAGTGACCTCTTTATGACAAAACATTGTTAAATACACTAAAATGTTGGTCTTTTTTAGAAAAAAATAATTCAAAATATTTAAAACATGCTTGAATCCATGAAGGCGAGCAATTTTTTACCATAATATGTTGTAAAGATTTTAGTAAACTAAAGGCGTTTAAGTTAAAAACATTGCGTAGCATTAAAGTTGCCTGTATTTTGAGTTTTTAACATATCTAAAACTATTCATAAAAAATAAAAGTTAAATAAGCAACCGCATTATTTTTTCGAGTGCCTTGAAACATGCATGGAGCTAACGTGGCTGGCTATAGAATTATTACTAGCTGCCAAATTATGCAGTTCAAGATTTACTTGACGATTTCTTACCATGCTCGCTGTAGGTTTTAAAGTGAACACATCACAAAGTCATTGCTGACCTTTTTTTCATTTTTAGAAACTCTGTCTTGTGTTTCTAATCTTTTACATCTACTGTCCGATCACAACGCATTCACTTGTCAGTAAGTTATGGAATTTATTGCTAATAATAGCGGTAAATAATTAATAGCTAATAAAAGATATCTTATATAATTTTGGAGCCGCTTTTCGCAAAATTTCATTGTAATAATTGTGGAACTTGCTGCACACTTAATTAAGCATAGCGGTGTAAAATATCTTTTTTACATTAGTGTATGGACCACCAAGTGGTCAAAAACGCGGTGGAAAACAAGCTGGAAAACAAGGTTGTTCTTTTGAAAATTAAAATATAACCGAAATTTTTGAACAATATTTCTCTTTAAGCAACTAAGCCATGAAGTTAGATGATTAAATGAAAATTTATATAAAAGTTATATTAAATTTAGTTTTGCTATAAGAGTTTATTATTAATTTGGCTTCATGTTTCCAGAATTTTTTACTTAAAATATGAAAATGACAGAACACGATCGTACATCTTTTTTTCTCATGTGAGATATTAAGTTTCTTGGTCTCAAGGTAAAAAAGGAGATGGTCATAACGGTGAGCAAATTGCTATTTTTGATATATGTCAATATTTATGCTAATTAAAAGGCTTCCCGTGAAATTAAAAGGATATTTTAATGCACAAGCGTCTTTAGTCATGGAAGAAAATGTATCTTATTATTGCTAGTATTGTTAGTATTGTTACGCACATTATAAATATAAAAGCAACTAGGACAATCTAGATTAGTTAGCTCTTTCTTAGATGTACATGCGATTATCATGTGTTCGGTCATTAGACACCAGCAAAAGCGGCTCAAAAGGTAAGCTCAAAAATAAGCATTTATGCCCCAGGTCTTTGGTAATAGTAATTTCCATTAAATATCTTGTCATATCACGTCGTACAATAAAAAGGCAGTGTTAAACGTTGAAAATATTGAAATCAGTGCATTTACTGCTAATTTCCTGCTTTGCTTGATTTGTTCCTTATTAATATAATATTTGCTTAAAAGAAATAGTGCAAAAAAGAAATTAAATTATTTATAATAAAATATTTTTCGTGTTTAAGCAAACGTTTTAAAATGACTTATTTACTGAGGCAAGGATGTCTAATACATTTTATAATAAATGCTCACTAAAAGGCCTTTCTATGCAATTAAACAGTGTCTTTCGTCATAGCAGGAAATGAGTTGTTTTAATTATTTGACAAATATATGTAAAATGTAAATGAAACTAAGGCAAGTTAGATTAACTATTGCATTCTCAAATACATATTGAATCAAAATTTTTTGGTCACTAGGCAAAGGTTCAGGCGGCAAAGGTGCTAAGTATCAATATATTCAGGTTTTGTTCACGACTCAAAAATCAGAGTTAAACGTTAACAGTTTGCAATTAATGTATTCACTGTTAATTATCTGCTTTGTTTGGTTTGTTTTCAATTTATTGTTTGCTAGAAAAATGAAAAAAACCTGAGGAAGCAGCGAATAAAATCTTTATTTGAGATAATGGCTATTTGTGGGTTATTAATTGCCCTTATTGTGTCAAGGCTGCATGATGGAGTGTATAAATAGCACTTATTAAGAAGCCACCTATGCAATTAAAGGCATATTTCGTAACACAAAACAGGCCTTCGTAATGGCATGAAATGAGTACTTTTAATTATTTTTTAAGTAATTCAATAATATCAAGGTAACTGGGGCATATGCATCTGATGCATTTGTGTATGCATTGATGCTTCAGGTCTTTGCTAGTAGTGATTTTACATATAATCTATTCAAATTATATTATAAGCTTACAAGAGCAGAGTCGAAGTTAACCGTTTCGATTTATTCTAGTTGACCGAAATAAATTAGCGATTGCTAAAGAATAACAAAATGAATGTTTTCCGTTAAAAAAATGTGAAATAAATTTCAGTAAAAAGGCGTAAGTGGATGCGTAGTTTATTCTTAAACTTGCATTGAATGATTTTGCGTTAAATTTATTTGTAAATAAACGAAAAAATTAACTCAGAATTTTTATACATTTAATAAATTTTAGTGCTTTTCAAATAAAATGGTTTGTTTTAAAATTCGCTTTGTTCTATTTTATTAGTTAACTTTTAATTTTTGAATATTTTTCATATCTATTAGCAAATCAATCGAATACTTCCTAAGGATTGTAACAATCACATTCTCGTTTTTATTGAAAGAGATTTAAAAAATACTATAAAAACTCACAAAATTAAATAATTTTCTGATATTTGCCATGACATCCAGGGGTTTAAGTAAAACTTTTTTTCAAATTCAAAGCC
>JAUOZQ010000362.1:0-44244 GCA_030710315.1 Anomotaenia brevis
ACATTTTTAGGAGCGTGTTTTGTATGTTTATTAATGGGATCCCCTGGCCAGTAATTCATTTCATTATTGTTCAATCGAAAAAAACTGACATCTCATTTATTTCAAGGTATCAGTATTCATTTTCGAAAAGTGACTTCGTTTTGGAGTTCTTAGTAGTGAGGAAGATTATGGGAAATAAATATCTCACGAAAAATGAAGCATTTTTCACCCGAAATACTTTTTTATGCTATTTTCAGCTAACTGTTTGATCATTCGTCCAAATACATCTGTTTGTGTAAGAATACTCACCACAAAAGGATAAAAAAATTACTTGTTAACGTTTTACTGAGAGGCTGTATATTGAATAAATTCACAAATAAAAAATGTTGTATCTAAACTACAAACATGCGATGGCTCTACGGTATCCTGGATTTAAAATTCGCACCCTTGAACGGGAATACCTGAATCACCCGTGACTGATTGTTTGACCCTCAACCCAACTGTCTAAGTTTACTTGTCGATTTATCAGTCCAATCGATCCTTAAAGCGTGCGTAAATATACACACCAACCAATTATTCGGAGGCAGGAACTTCAATTGCAGGATGGGGCACATCTTGTGGTGTTAATGAATGTACTTTCAGTAAGATATATTATCAAAAGTAAAACATTATGATGTGCTGTATTTCAAAAATCTGTCTTACTGGAAAATGCATCTTCCATTCAGTGTCAAGAATTACCACTTTTTCACTGGTGATCGGATAACCAGTCAGACAAGCCTTTTAAACAGCTTAGCAGGCTGCACAGATTAAATCATCATTTGCATCCAAAACCTGAGTGGTTTAGCAGTTGACCAATGAGTCCGGTCAACCCGAATCTTGACTCTAACTTTTACACCTCTTCTCTATCTATTCTTACGAAGGGATTCATCCTATCTAGGGGGACCCTTCCTCCTCTAATAAAGACCAAATGGAGCTAGGCCTGGTAAGGCCTATTAAGCGCTAATGCATAAATGAAGCTTAAAGAAACTCTATGGAGCCGAGACACTCACT
This sequence comes from Anomotaenia brevis, assembly GCA_030710315.1. Lineage (NCBI taxonomy): Eukaryota > Metazoa > Platyhelminthes > Cestoda > Cyclophyllidea > Dilepididae > Anomotaenia > Anomotaenia brevis. The sequence continues at coordinate 1,030 of JAUOZQ010000362.1, forward strand.
GAAACTTAGTGACGGGGAACCCCAACAAACTACAGGATGGCGTCGACGACGCCACAGAGCTGATTCATTCACGAACTCTACTGATGTTTAAAAGCGATGATTCACTGCGCCCTTCCGAGTTGGCAGCTTCTTAGGGCAGAGCCAGAATAACGTCTTCAAAGCTAGCACATATTAAATGTTCCCAAATGAAAAAACATCAAAGCAATTCTGCGCACTTTTCAACCGATACCAACATGCATGACGGCTTCATGTCACTGCTAATTCCATCCAAAGTCGGATGATGTTATGCTTATTGATCTAAGAAACCTTCATGATGGAATAAAGTTAGGTGAGCCTGATTACCTAAATCTGCTGTATTTTTTGTTGCATCAAATGAGGACATTAATATCCAAGAAAATCCAAAAAAATTTAAGATTGTGGATCACGATTTCAGTAGGGCACCGATTCTGCACCTGCCGCAGCCCAATGATACCAATTGCACAGCGTGTTTTCTGGTGCCATAACTACTGGAAAGCCAACCAAGTTACGCTGAAGCTGTACACTGCCTTTGTAAACAGGAACATGCGATTGTATTTGAGGTAGCTCGTGAAGCCAAAACCCTCGCAATAACTCCTCACTTTGATGGACTTCCACGTGGACAGGGGCACTTCAGAAGGTCTTGCATGAACGTTTGATAGGCAAACGAATACACAAGGGAAGGGAAACCAACACTTGAACTTTTTAAAATTGTGCAGCGTCATTCGCTCTACTGTTCATGCCAAGTGCATACGCAATGAATCTGTTTCTTATGCGTGAATCAGGAGAACTGTTGTGTAATGATAAAATTATTCCTGGCGTGTTCAACACACTGGCAGACATCGTGGGAGTTTCCATAACTGAATTTTATCCATCGACGCGACAGCAGTTACAGATTTGCATCGCCTCGATTGAGGTAGAAAATCCAACAAATTATTTAATGCAACTCTCTATATTAACGCATTTTATATCAAGCGCCTATCGCTGACTAGTCAAAGGACGACCTCTCAAGAAGCCGTTAGTAACGTTTGTGAAATACTGTTCAGAATACAGATTAATTTTTATCACAATCACGTGAATGAAAAATTTTTATATCATTATTCTGAAAATCCTGCTAAATACGGCCATACCTGTACCCATTGCGCTAACGTAAAACGAGCTCTATTGTTTTTCACAACCTGATCAATAGAAATTTCTACAGTTCAACTCGTTAAACAACTTGTCAGTTTTACACCACTTTTCTTAGAGCCAATGCGAGCACATTAGTAAATTTAACTGCTAAACATACAATGTCTCTCATTTAGTTTAAAAGGTTATTTGTCTTTTTATGCAATGTCATGAATATACTCATTTTGCAAAATTATAGACTAAATTTCTGCCATTCACATAGAGGGGCTGGACGAAATAGTGGGATAACTGATATTATGGCTTCATAATCTTCCAACCTGTTATAAACAAAAAAACTTGCCATTTATACTGCTTTTTGTTTATCTTTTCTGTTTTTTTACTGTCCTTATCTAAAAATGCTTTTGTAGAACTTCAAAACGATTATAACCCTAACGAAATGGCAGCTAACCCGAACTTTCAAGAAGGCCAAGTTATTGGTGCTAATATAAGACCAACTTGGTGTTTCAAGAAGCACTGTCTCAATAGTGATGAATGCCTTTGAGGGGGAACGAAAAACCGACCTGGGCGAAATTTGGAGTTGTTGACTGAAAACCTCGAATGCTAAATGGAAATGTTGGAGAGGAAAGCAGCCACAGCTCCAAGAATCATATAAAAGTTCAATGAACACCTACAGAATTCGGGTTTCACATAAACTCTTCCGTCGGAAGCTGCACAAATCTTGATTCCACTACATAAAAGCTACAATTAGAAAAACTCTATTCTCAAAGACTACTGTTTCTCAGCTTTTAGAGAGGTGAAGTAGAAACCTCCAGAATTTTCAGTTCCTCGAGCAGTAAGAGATCATGATTTTCTTTGACGAATGATCTTCACTTATATCCGACATCCTGCAGACGAGTGTATAATGATTAGAGACACCCAAAAGAAACATCCGATGCAGACTCCTTTTCTCCAATCAGTAAAAAATGGCGTCGATGCTCTTGTAAACATGATCTGGTGTGTTATTTTTTAAGGAAATCAATCAATGATTAACAGCCATGACTATTTAGGGATTTCAGTGGGCAACCAAATTTGTCCTGTGGTTATACAAGAACCTTTTCCGGAGGGGAACACCGCCATCTTAAAAAACTTAAAGATAATGTAGCGCCAATACACAGCTAGAATTATTAATAAATGCCACCAAGAATATTTAAATGAATTTGAGCATCTCATCTGGCCATCACAATCACCGGACCTCCACCTCATTAATGAAAGCGTTCATGGTCAATTTTGAGATAATCAAGTAAGAAAACGATTTTTTCTGTGAAGAACTGGAGCGTATTCGAAGAAAAATAGGCTGAAACTCCCCAGGAGACAATTTATTAGAAGTAAGAATGTAACTGCAGCAAAAAGTGGACCTACGCAATGTTAAAATTTATTTTGTTTATTTTCAAGATGTTCCTATTATTTTGTCAAACCCACGTATTTCCATCGCGCTGAGCTTACTGCGTCAACTACCTCGTACTAACTTCATTTTCCGTAGGTTTAACGATCCGCAAATGGAGATCGAGTAAGTAACACCTTTCTGATTTTATTTAATGGCCGTATTTTGAGATTTTAAATTGTTTCAAGAGCCTCTTAATATCATCACGTAGATTTGAATTATGCCAAAGAGATATTTATCATTGCTGTTAGTGGCAACGCACGAGCTCCTATATGTCGACTTCTTCAGGCCCAAAAAATTGAAGAATATTTACAGAACACAAGAGAATAGATAAATGTGTTGGCAAAACTTGATGACAACTTTCACTGACAAACAATTTGCATTTAGAGATTATTTGGAGCGCCATTTGATGAACCTTTACACTGTGATCCGATGATTGCACCAGTGTAGACACAGGCGAGCCTAAATATGATATTTAAATGTTGTTAACGTTAAGAAATTGACCCATTTTGTTTCCACCTATTAAATCGGATTGCTTTAAAGACATTATTATTATTATCTACTTACCGCTTAAGTCCTGTTTAAATTTCTTCCTTTTAAATTCAAAGAAATGTAATGTATGCCTTATAATTTTTAAATTAAATGCGTTTGAATTGATCACTTGTTGTCATAGAGTGGCAATGAAATCCAAAACATTATTGATTAAAATCCTGCGCTTGTATTTTAATAGATCCATAAGGGAAACGCGGGAGCAGCAGTCGAAGAGGGTAGAAACGCTTGCTCAGTCTGTGAAGAGGTTATGTGAATAAGAGGTCTTGAAGACACTGTTTTGCAAAGCAAAATGGAAGTTCAGATTTCACCCACCTCAAAGAGAAAGAAGACCGAAACAGAATACGTCCATTTGAGCTCTATGAAATGCTTCATGAATTAGCTCGTGAAGAAGTTCATCGTTTCTAAAAATTTGAAGAATTGGCAATTAAGGGTAGTTTAAAACACCCGATTCTCCATTATTGTCATCTTCAAAAACGTGGAGAATTTGCAAACCCATAGAATGAGTGCCTACTCATGCATTTCTTCCACAAACAACTCAAATCTCGAGCTGACATCTGCTCTTCTCCTCTCCCTCCTTCCTCACGGTTTCACCTTTTGGGTGGTTAGAATTGCGATTGGCGACGAAAAATGGTCATCTTTTATCAAACTACAAAGCGTCATAGAAAGTGGCAGGGTGGTAGAGGAAAAGACCCCCGCCACCACAGTCGGAAAGGGATTACAAAAGGAGAACGATTTGTATTACTTCAACAAAGCGCGATCGCTAAATAGTAGTTTTCATTAAATGATTAACACCTGTTACAGCAACAATCAGTGCTCAAATCTACTGTCAGCAAGTAGGGAGTCGATGTTGTTTCATCAGGATAATGCAGCCAGATCCCACGAAACAAGAGTCATATCACAAAAGATTGAAGAAGAAATTGTTTGATAGAAAGTCTATCGTCCCCCTTATTCTCCTCTCTTCTGTCCCTCATATAACCTTTATACAAAATCGTTTCTAAGGAGCTGCTTTTGCAGTACAGGAAGAGGTTGCAACCAACATTTCCGAGTTCTTCGAACCAAAACTAAAATATTTTCACAATAATGGTGTAAATAAGCTGAATGGAAGTTGGACAGCAGGCATAAGTAATAAAGGAAAGTACATCAACTTAGGATATCCTGTTAGTTGTCCCATTCATTCATCATTTGCATGACCCTTCGCAACTCTTTCCATGACCTGATACTATTTTTTACATGTGATGAGGCATTTATCAATATAAATGTTTAAAAATCGACCATACCCGTGCGTTTGTCTAATAAAATGTTAAAATAGCTTTTGTGAGATACATAGAACGTTCGATATCAAAAATTTAAGAAGAAATTATACGAAAATCTTACCAAACGGAATTCAGAAAATAAGCGCCAGTTTGTTGTTCAGCATTGTCATACCAACAATATTCTGATCTTAATTCATTCTCCCAAAATCTTACTTCAGAAAAGTGATGATAGTACCTAATTGACAAACTGTGGAACATCACATTTGTTAATTTATAATGCCATTATTCGAATGATATCTAGTCCTTAAGAACACATTACCACTTCATTTGTGATCATGCCTATTTTTAAACCGTGATGAATTCCGAAATCTACGCGATTGTATGATCTCAGCAGTAGTTTGTGATAATTTTAATGATTTGCAATCAGTCGATTTTAATAATGCCATTGAACGGTCCTCTATAATGAAATTGGAGCTCATACAAATAACAGTTGGCGGTTCCGGTAGAGGTTTGTCGAAGTTTTCGCTCTTTACGACCCAATAGCTGGTCGTTTCGAGGTCTCTGTCGAAGATCATCGGACCACGCTAGTCCAGCTCATATCCACCCAGTTTGCCAAGTATCTCCTTTATTTGTAGACTAACGTTAACTCGAAAGGCTAAAATGGTAATCAGTGTTGGATTTTAGTAAAGCATTTTCTAAGGATTATTAAAATGCCCATTGAGGATTTAAAAGTGGACTTACGTACATGGTTTTGTTGTGTTTTGCAGGCAACATAATGGATTACTTACACCTTGAGCATCTTCTCTGGCTTCGTGTCATCTATTCAGCTTGGCTGATAAACCAAAGCTATGTACCGACACACTACCTAAAGCTCTAACTTGTGTTTAATACCCATATTTCCAAAAATTGTTGTCTCTTTTATTGGAAGGCGCACATAAGCAACTCACTCGTGTTTTCTTCCTTTTTATATATTTATATAATCCCAAGGGGCTAGCCGTTTGGAATTTCTTTCTAACGATTCTGCTGTTAATAGATTATCATGTTAAGGTGGGTTTTAAAAGACCGAAACGTCCCAAAAGGACATGCCAGAAAGCTGCATATATCAGCATTAATTAATACATGTATATTATGCGTAAATATATAATGGAAACAACTCTCATCCCACAGCTAGGTATTTATAAATATTTTGTTTTGTATTTGTAAAGTTGGTTAAATGCCAAAGGCACTGAATTAAGCAATTTGCTTCATTTTTCGAAGCAACGAAGGCTAAATGAGAATTAGTATCAATAAACCAATCGCATAGGAAGAGCTATGTTAAAAGTATTGATCAAACAGGTAAACAAAAGTGTGCCCACTGAGTACTTGGCATTTTAAGAGGTACTGCATCATGAGTAATAGTTGCTGCTTTTGAAGGAGAAAAAAACGTCCTAGGCAAAGCACAGGTCTGGCGGAAATTTGAAGTTATCTAAAAGGGGCCGCTGGACTCTTACTCGAATCCTTAGAGAGGATTTAATGAACACGGCTCCTAAAATCACTGCTGAGCTCCTCAATGAGCCACCTAGGTACAGCTTCAGTTAGGAACGTCTTCTACCAAAGTCAAACGTTTTAAAGCGTTTAGAGTGATGGAGTAGGAAAATCCCTGGAAAAATACCTGGTATAAAAATGTAGTTTTCTCTGACGAATCATCATCGCTAACCTTATTTCTGACCTAATCGCAAAACGTGGGGGTAGGATTTCTGTTAAGATGGTCCGGTGTGGTATTTCTCCGAAGTCCGACGCTGGGCCGATGATTTTCCTTTACAGAAGAAGGATGAACACCTAAGACTATTTAGGAATTTCGGGCGATCAAGTTCGTCCTATGGTTTGTTCAGAACTGATTCTGAAGTTGAACGCCGTCATCTTTTAAGATGATAGTGCTGCATTAATCCATACAGCTGGAATCGCTTGTAGTAATGGCACGAGGAACATTCTGAGAATGTTGAGCACCTCATCTGACTGGCATATCTGGCAGCCACCTCATCAACGTGCATTTATGGTCGATTGTAGGGATTCATGTACGAAGTTGATTTCCCCCACCACCGTCTCTAAAAGAACCGATGGGTGTTTCAAGCCGCACTTGAAGGGTCTCAGTCCTGAAAAAGGCAGTTAAGACAAAATGCTCAGATGATTATGAGCAAATAATGCACGTCGGAATGCATAACTGAATTAGCAAATGACCGTTAAATTAGCATATTAACACATCTATACTGTTTCGCAAATACATTGTGGATCTCACTTGTTACCTCATTGCGCAACAGTATTATAATTTTAAGCTTTACATATATGCGAAAACTTAGTTTATTCTGCTGCGTCAAGAAAATACTGAATGATGGGATTGACAAAGCAAGAATGTTGCTATTTCCACCCTTGTTAATGCTGTTCACATGTCGCATGAAATCGGCTCGAGCAAAGCATTTTCCACACTAATCATACCTGCTCATTCGTAACCCTGTGAATTTGAATAAACTACACTCAAATACATTGACACAATAGTACAAACTTGAAGGCAAAGAGTATGAACATGGCAAATAGTTAATGGAGAAGAGTTGTATGGCAGGCCTATGACTATATTCATCTAGCTAAAATGCGTGGGTGTTTGAATACCAACGTCTTTATGAGTGCAGTAGGTAATTAAGTTATGAAACAGTGGCCTAGATTAGTTTCTGATCCCAAATGAAAGAGCAGTTTAGGCATCCATTTTTTGAGTAAACAAGACAATTTCCAGCTGTAGCTTACCCTCTTGGGTGTTTCTTGACTGCCTGATGAGAGGATTTCGGAATTTCAGTTACCTGGCGCATATCTCGCACGGGAATGTTCTCACTAACAACGTATTGATAAACAATAAACAAACAGTAGAAATAACGAAATTAATAATTATAATGTTCTGAGAAAGTGGACATTCCACATGTTCGCAATTTCACCAGAAGCCGTATTCGAATAATGCGGATCTTCTCCATCATCTTCATTTTTCTTCCTCGTTCAAGCTTAGGTCCACCCTTTTTCAGGCCAATTTTCTGGTTTGGCAGTGATTTGCATCTGAAAGGTTGCAATTATATTAGCCTTCATTGCCTAATAGTGAATTCAATCTAGTAAACAATAATCGGGACTTCAAACTCATGTCAAACAAAAAAATAACTTGCAAAAGTTGTTGAATGCTAATCCAGAGAATATTTTAGAAGGTGTCTGTAAGTGCTTGAATCGGGAAATTCTAATTGAAGCAATAAATATGGTTCGACCGGAATAATTGGTCAATAGATTGCCCAATAGTAATTGGAGTCAGAGCACGCAGTGGATACCTCGCTTGTGGCCCCCTCGAGTAGCGAGAGGAGATGATACGCGTGCACTAGAACCTGTATCCCCAGCGGGAGTGTTGAGCAGTGCGGCTTTGTGTGGAAAAGGGACTGTTGCGGTTTAGTGTAGCCGGAATAACTGGGTGAGAAAAGGATGTGTGCAAACTGTGACGTTTATTGGCAATTTATGTAAATGAAGAGTGCACTCAAATGGCTTCATGAGATAAAGGAACAGGGTGCGACGTTGGGAACGGCTTTCTGTGAACCTGATAAAGAGGTATTGATTAAGTTGTAAGGTCCGTCAGTATGACGTCATACCACCGCAATACTCGCACCAGAGCGTTTGTTCGTACAAAGGAAAAGCTCCATGAACAGCCAGGCTAGAAGGGGAGGTTACGGAGACAAGAGTGGACAGGAGTATTTCGTAGGGTGGTGGGGAATGGGCCGAAAAAGTGGGAGTATACACAGAAAAGGAAAAATCCGGGTGTCTGCGAGTTCGCTGATTAAGCTGGTGTCCGTTGATCCAATGGAGTGTGGGCCAGTGGGAAGAGGCTTGTTGCCGACGATCCGATTGAGTGCGAGCATCTAGGATCAATGTGTGTGTGTGTGGCAGTTGAGGATTGGTGGCCGTCGATCCGGTATGGATGCCTTTAGGTATGGCGTTTGAGTTGTTAGGAGACTGGTCTAAATGAGCCAGTAGAGAAACAGCGAGTGTTTCATCAAGAAAGTTGAGGAATGTTTGGAGGACAGTGCCATTACTCCAACGCAGCATTGGGTGAAGGTGATTAAATATTGTAGCCAGTCAAGGAGAAAACGATAAAACCGTATTGGAAGTTGAGTCGAGAGCTGAATCGTAGTATTGGTCAGAAAATGTGTAGTCTTTGTTTTCGATGGGTTAAGGAACTCGTCCAGGTAGATTGACCTTGTGCTGGAAACGTTAGAAGAATGTTGTTTCATTAGCGCAACCAATAGACTTTGATACGTGATTTGGTAACGCTACGGGGTCGTTTGATGTCATTAGCAGATTTACATGCTCTGTGACCGTTGTCATTTGCGTAGTCTATGGTATTCGTGGGGCTTGGAAATTTATATAATTCATTTGGAGTCTTATTCTTTCTTTGAGCTGCTCTTCCAAAGATGGTGGTTTCAAACGGTTGACGCTAACTAAATATTCTTTACCGTCTCGGTCGATGGTGAATGTCTTCTCCGTCCTTTTCAATACCTCGAAAGCAGGACGAAGAGGGCTTTTAACCACATAATGCCTCTCAAAACGTCGGATAACCTTTGCGGCTTCGGGTCACCGTGTGCCGAGTCGGTGAAGCTGGCACTTCCGGACGCCTCTGGTATTACATATTAAGCGCAATAACTGGGTCCCAATTTAGATGAAAATAAATTGATTGAATAATAACATCAATATGAGATTGAGAGTCTGATCTAAATTATTATTTAGGGTTCTTGAGGTTGCAGCAATAACCGAAAAATAATGAAATGGTGACTCTGGGATTACCGCTCAAAAACAGATTAAAATAAATGTCTTGCTCAATTACATTTAGTGCAATTACATTTTAATGCACTCACGGAATCTTTTGTGTTCTTAGTAATCTAACCACTAAAAATGTTCAAAATGTTTATATTAATGATAATGATGTAATCTCATCTCCAGAGCACAAGCACAACTCGAAGATCCACGACCATACCAAAGGTTTCGTTTTTCCAAGTTCCAAGCCAAAAATGCTGCAGAAAGACAGCTCCTAAACAGGTCTCTACGTTCAAGGACGAAACAAACACCAAAACGGTGAAATTCGATTTCTTACTTCAATCTCTGAAATTAACCATATATGCTCAGCAATGTTGTTGAGGTATGGATGCAAACGATCAAATTCATTAGAATGCTCTTCGTACCACTCTTCTTACTAAGTAACTCTAGCTGCATGGAACGGTGCTGCATTATCAATCTAAGAGCTATTTGTGTTCTCTTCCACAAATAGTTCTTGAATAAATATAAGATTAGTAACTAAACAGCCTCTGTTGTTAAATTTCCCATGAAAAAATTTGATTGGCCCTTCGGCGGATTTTCAGGAAACAGCAAACCAAATCATCACCTCGCGTCACCCCTTGCAGTCTTTTTAGCGCTTTGGCGAAGGCAATATTCCAAAGTAAATGCCAATCTCGGCTGTCTTTAATTGTACGTTAGCCAGCCAGAGGAGAGGGTCGATTTCTGCTGGATGTTTCTACTCGACCACTCTAAATGCTTTGAAACGGTTTAGATGAACATTTTTCATGGAAAATTGATTTTCGACGTGTTTAATTAGCTGGTGTGATCTTCATAGAAATCAACTTAAAGTTTTATGATCTCTATCAGTCAATACCTTCGACTTTAGGCCAGAATTATGCTTTTCCGAGGACGAACTTTCCATTTTCTTTCAAAGGCGGCAGTCAGTACTGTTGGGACAGTATCTCTTGAAACGCCAAGCTTTCGAGCAGTTTTGATTCTCAAACGCCTGCCCTATGAGTATCAATAATTTGGCCTCTTTGAAAGTCTGAGTTAAAAAAAACGGTTAAAACCAGGTATTTTATAAAGGCACTTCGATTGACGAAAGTAGAACAAAAAATTAAATTATGTCAGGATTCATTATTTATAGTTAGTTCAAAGATTAGTAGGCCTAAACGATTGATGTCTTCACCATTTTCTCTGGCTCGATCAATATAATATATATGCATATATTAAACATAGGGTGAATCAGTACAAACCGATTGGACATTCCAATCAATAAGTCGTTTAATGCGATGTTCAATATTTTTCCATAAATAAAGATTTTGAGGATTTTTAAACACTACTTTCACAAATAAGCAGTTCAGAATCAATGACATAAAACGTACTGCTCTCCTGAAAGATGGACGCATTTGGTAGAATATAAAGGTTTTTTTCAGAAACATCAGTCAAACAATTTTAGGGAAAGATGTGCATCTTGCTAACTACAGCGCCAAGTCTGCTGCGAGTAACTCTCTGCACTGAGCGCATCCCAATTCTCCTGAATTTCAGTAATACTTTGAAATAATTTTGTCTCTAAATAATAGTAAACATCAGCCCACTTTCATTAAAATTTGTGTAAGTTGCTCCTGATTTAGTAGCTTTAACGTTCAAGATGGAAATTTTATATTCTTGCTGTCAAGTGTGTGCTCTTTATTTACCTGTCAGAATCACAAACCCATCATCAGTAGGTAGACGCTTTTTCATCAAGCAAAGGAGAACATTAATTTGCAGGATGTTTTAGAAAAATGTCGTGAGAATTTACGGCCATTTGGGCTGCTATGAAATGTTTATATCACAGATAAATGATAACGATCGAATTTTTTTAAATCTTGAATTTGAAATTGTTAATTTGTTATTCACATAGTTCCCGCTATCCAGCATTTAAAGAATACGATTTCGCTTCAATGGGTTTAGCTTCTGGTTAGTTTAATTTCGATTCAATTGTTACTACGCTGAAGTAACAACAATAAATATCTTAATAATGGAAGGAATTTCAGAATAATAGAGAGATGGAAAGGTAGTTTGATGTAACGTGCTTGATTTTCCCTAGACGAAATGTTCCCAACTGGAGCTCTCTCAACTTCAAAACTAAGCGTGCTATTGCAAGCGCTTATGCGCTGTGCTGTGTGGATACTATTTCAAGGACAAGAACACGAACGAACCAATCGCAGATCGCTTAGTCACAATTTGGGCCTTATCACAATAATGGGTGGGCACAGCCCATACCCCTGTGCTAGTCCATTTCTCTTAATACGGGTTTATACTTCCATCCTGGGTCTTTTCTTACCTGTAACGTATTTAGGAGTCCTTTAAAGTGATAACCACTTTAAATGGCGAGCACTGCCAACGCCTGGAGAACATTTGCCCAATACTAACTAGCACACGCTTATGATGGCTGAGGTCTTCAACGCCCAGACATGTCAGTCTCTCCGAATTTTGACCACGTAGTGCAGTACTTTGGTTAGCTCTTGCTGAGGCACATTTCCGCCAAGCTAACATCGAGAGCGAAATTGCCAAGTTCCTCAACCCATCTAGAATGAACACTGCACATCTCCTGACCTATTCCTTAATTCAACACACACGACAACAACTCACTACTGGCACAAGGTTAAGACACGAGTATAATCACACGCAGACTGTCTTTAATGTAAAGTACGTAGTTGCTACACTACCTAAAATAGTTTGAATAGTACGTGTTATGTTCGATAACAGCCACAAGAGACGGGACGCGTCGTAACTCCAAAGTTTTTTCAACAAAGTGCAAGGCGTCATAGTAACGTCTTAAACAAGTGTACATATTATACAGATAAGAGCGAAAGATAAATAAATTACAGTTCAAGATAATCAGAAAATTATAAATATAATTTTCTTAAGATAAAACAGTCTTCCAACCGATAAATGCCAAGCTTAACTGCATCTCAATCGGATTGTCAGTACCAAGACTAAACAACTGGACTACTCACAGATCTGCAATACTCACACTCAACATCAACTCAATCAGATCATCGGAAACTAGCCTCATCACGTCGGAAGGACAATATTTCGCTGCTTACAGAAACCTCAAACTCGGATATTCCTGTGTATTCATCCACTTCTTCAAATTTTGCTGTCGCGCCGCAACTTCCCCTTCTAGACTGGCTGTTAATCGAGTGTTTATTCAACACGAACAAATGCTCAAGGAGGCGAGTACTGTTGCGGCATGACGCATAGTGGTGAACAAAGCCGCTCTCACACAAAGCCGTTCCACACCTAGCTACCGGACACCCCGTAACTAATCCAAAAGGGAGGCGTATGTAGCGCTATGCGCTGTGCTGTGTGGATACTATTTCAAGGACAAGGACACGAACGAACCCTGTCACAATAATGGGTGGGCACAGCTCATCCCCCTGTGCTATTCCTTTTCTTACCTTTAACGTATTTAGGATAGCTACTTTACTATACAAAAATTTAGGGAAAATAGTTTAGGAAATACTGCGTGATTAATAGTCCTGTCAATAGCACGTTACCCTAACGGATGTGATGAGCAAGTGAGTGGGTTTCAGAACGATGAGGATCTCCTGATAGAATCCATAACGTGGTGGTTAAGGGATTCACCAAGAAATTGGCAAAGGTCAATTTGTGGACTAACATTCCCAATTTCGGAAAGCGCTGATACGTAATGTGTTTTATACATAATCACTCTTTTCGAAATGATTTATTAGATGCCGATCGATAATCGGTTTGCCCAGTTGACAAGCTGGTTCCAAACACGGATTTAAGCTGTAATCCTCTGGCGGTAGAGATGGCGACCTAGTTCTCAATAAGTGCCTTGCAGAGGATTAATTGGCAATAACTGTACATTGGAATAATGAACGAAGGTGGAAGGGGGAATGCAAACATGGGATTATATGCCACGGGAGGTTCACTCAGAAAAATGTACCATTTTAACATTCATGTCTCTGTCATTAGATCGTATGGCTATGAAGCCCAACAAATAGCTTCATTTCAAAACATTTCTTTCTTTTAAATTTATGTTACTGAGCTTTCGCAATATGAAAAAAGCTATCCAGAGTTGAATACTTGATCTTTAATACTGAAGTTGTGGACGGGTTTAGACGATTGTACAATCGAAAACAATCAAAATAAATTCGTCTTGAAATAAAACGTTGTAATGGTGTGCATGTAAAATGAAATTGCAATTCTTTGAGATGAATACAATAAATTGGAATCTTCTCACTAAAAATGTAACCAGGATAGAAGACATTTCGAAGTCATTTATATGTAGCTTATGTTTCAGATTAGAAACAAGAAATGGGAATAGCTTAAATTAAGAGGATTTCATGGAATAAACATGAGAGGTAGAATTTTGTTTTGCTTTGAGCAGGATGATGTAACAGCGAAATTGCAACTGTTGGGAAATCAACATGCTCATGTGCAAGAAACCAACAAAACAGAATTTAAGCAGCAATGTTGTTTACGGAAAGCACCGTACCTGCAGAAACTGAATTTTCGTGCAGCTCAACATGTAGGAACAGTAGTATTTGATTCATTAAAGTAATATTAAATTATTTCTTAAAAATTCAGCCTATTCTTATTCGAAATTCTTGTTTCATACAGTTGAACACGTTTTTATTCATGACGTACTGAGCCTTTAAATAGAACCGGTTGCTGTGTATGTAACCGGCAAAGAGAGCTCAATAGATTTAGATTATAAGTGATTAATACAACTGAGACTCAAATACCGGAATCACACTTTGATTAGGGCTTTTTATATCACTGAGAACACAAAAGATTCAGTGAGTGCTTTAGAAAGTTACACACATTTCTTTTATTCCAAATGAAATTGAGCAAGACATTTATTTTTATCCTTTTTATTAATAATCCCAGAGTCACCTTTTCATTAATTTTCGGTTATTGCTGCAACCTCAAGAACCTTAAATAATTTAGATCAGACTCTAAATTTCGTATTGATGTGTTATTATTAAATCAATTTAATTGCATCTAAATTGGGATCAAGTTATTGTGCTTTAACTTTTAATACCAGAGGCGTCCCGAAGTGCCAGCTTTTTCGTCTCGACATACGGCGACGCGAGGCTGCAAAGGTTATCCCACGTTTTGTGAGGCATAATGTGGTTAATAGCCCTCTTCGTCCTCCTTGCGACGGTCTCTTCGAGGTTTTGAAAAAAAACGGAGGAGGCATTTACCATCGACCGAGACGGTAAAGAATATTTAGTTAGCGTCAACCGTTTAAAACCACCACATTAGGAAGAACAGCTCAGGGAAAGATTAACATTCCCAGTAAATGATGCAAATTTCTAAGCCACAAAAATATCGTCGATTATGCAAATGACAAGAGTCACAGAGTACTCTAAATCCATTCCATGTAAATCTGCTAATGACATCAAACGACCCCGTAGCGTTACCAAATCAGGTATCAAAGTCTATTTTACTGACTGGTTGCGCTGCTGAAACAACATTCTCCTAACGTTTCCAGCACAAGTTCAATCCACCTGGCCGAGTTCCTTAACCCATCGAAAACAAAAACTAAACATTCTGACCAACTTCCAATACGGTTTTATCGTTTTCTCCTTGACTGGCTACAATATTCAATCACCTTCACCCAAAGCTGCGTTGGAGTAATGGCACTGTCCTCTAAACATTCCTCAACTTCCTTGATGAAACACTCGCTGTTTCTCTACTGGCTTAATGTTAAGACACAGGTACGATCCCATTTAGACCGTCTCCTAACAGCCAAAATGCCATACCCAAAGGCATCTATACCGGATCGATGGCCACCAATCCTCAACTGCCACACACACGCACACATTGATCCGCAATGCTCCCACTCAATCGGATAGTCAGCAACAAGGATCTTTCAACTGCCCCACTTACTGATCCTCAGTGACCACACTTCATCATATCTACGGACACCAGCCTATTTAATGAACTCACAGACACATGGATTTTTCCTTTTCTGTTCATACCCCCAATTTTTCGGCCCATTCCCCACCACCCTACGAAATACTCCTGTCAACTCATCTCCGTAACCTCCCCTTCTAGTCTGGCTGTTTATGGAGCTTTTCTTTTGTACGAACAAACGCTCTGGGGCGAGTATTGTGGCGGTATGACGCCATACTAACGGGCTTTACAGCTCAATCAATATCATTTCTATCAGGTTCACAGAAAGCCGTTCCCAACCTCGTTACCGGACTGCCTTGTCGTCAAATCAGGTCCGAGTCAATTCGCACCCTGTTCCTTTACCTCATAAAGGTATTTGAGTGCACCGCTCATTTTCATAAGCTACTAATAAAAGTCTCAGTTTGCACACCTTCTCTCACTCTTTGGTAGCGAAACCCTGTTATTCCGGCTATACAAGACCGCAACAGTCCCTTTTCCGCACAAAGCCGCACTACTCAACACGCCCGCTGGGGAGAAAGGTTCTAGTGCACGCGTATCATCTTCTCTTCTCACTACTCGAGGGGGCCACAAGCGAGGTATCCACTGCTTGCACTGACTCCAATTCCTATTGGGCAACCTATTAACCAATTATTTAAGGCCATAAATTAGAATTCCCCGAATTAAGTACCTACAGGTAACTACTCAGTTTTTCTCGTTTCATTTCCTGATTACGATTAAACAACCTTTGCAAGTTAGTATATTTGTTTGGCATGAGATCGAAGATGCCGATTATTGTTCATTAGATTAAATTTACAAATAAACAACTATAGCTAATTTTATAGCCCCTTTACTGATGGAAATCAAGGCTGAGCCAGAAGATTGGCCTGAAGAAGGGTGGACTCAAGCCATACACAATTTCAGCCTGAAAGAGGAAGACAATGAAGATGATGGTGAAGATCCGCATTTCATAGGAAGAGAATCGGATTATAAAGCTGCTAGTGAAGGTAAGAACACGTGGCATGACCACGTTCTCAGAACATTATATTTATTAATTTCGTTATTTCTACTGCTTATTTATTGTTAATTAATACGTTGTTAGTGAGAACATTCACGTGCGAGATATGCGGCAGGGAACTTAAATCCCGAAGTTCTCTCATCAGGCACTCAAGAAACACCCATGAGGGTAAGTTACAACTAGAAATTGCCTTGTTTAGCCAATTAAATTTATTCGTATATTAATGCCTAAACTGCTCTTTCTTTCGAGATGGGAAAATAATCCAGGCCACTGTTTCATAATATAATTACTTACTCCAACGATAAGAACTCTTTTATCACATCTACGCTCATAACGACGTTAGCCTTTAAAAACCCACGCATTTTGATTAGGTGAATATAGCCGTAGGCCTGCCATAGAACTCTTCTCCATTAATTATTTGCCATGTTTATTCTCTTTTCCTTAAAATTTATGCTTTTGTGTCGATGTATTTGAGTGTAGCTTATTCAATTCCAAAAGGTCAGGGATGCAGAAGTGCGATGATTGTAGAAAATGCTTTGCTCGAGCCGATTTTTTGCAACAACATGTGAAAAGCATTAACAGAGGTGGGAATATCAACTTGCTTGCTCTGGCCATACCATTCGAATTTTTCTTGATCTAACACAGTAAACTAAGTTTTTTGCAGATACGAAAACCTTGAAACTACATTACTGTTGCTGTTAGCGAACCAAGTGAGATACACAATGTTTTTGCGAAAAACCATAGACATGTTAACATATTAATTTAACGTTCATTTGCGAATTTTAGTTATGAAGTTCGACGTGCATTATTTGGTCATGATTATCTGAGCATCCCTGTCTAAACTGCCTTTTTCAGGGCTGAGACCGTTCAATTGCGGCCTGTGTGGTGGGCGTTTCTCCACGCAATACCATCTCGATAGACACCGGGAGAGCGTTCACGAAAGTAAGCATCGCAATTGCCAGCGTTACTTCCTTTAACCTTAATCGCAGTCCCTTCAATTAAATAGCTAACCCGTAGTAACAATTACAATGATTCATTATGGATAAGGAAGTTGGCTTGACAAATTACATGTAAATTGAAAAGGCCTAAAGCAGAAGTTGGAGGTTTTCAGGCTCAGGTTGTTTGATTTATTCGTGATGATTTTCCTTTGAGCCATTAGGTACAACGAGTTTACGTTTGATTTTCACTGCAAAATGATTTGTTCTGGTCTGATGATTTGTTTGGGCTCCAAACATATTTGGACTTTCAAGCGTCCATTTTGGAATTTCTCCAAGGTGTAATTTGGTAACATTGCTTTTTGGGGATAACATTGAAGTAAGAAGAACTTCGCACACTGATCACGCATGTGGGGTTTCAATTCTGCAAATGCAGGAGTAAACCACGTTCATTAAAACTCAGTACAGCACCATCAATGAGTACCAGCTTAAAATAAATATATTTCGAATTTAATAATTATCATGATAGAAAAGTAAGAAAATAAATTCAAACTGCTGAATAAATGATGGAGGTGGAAAACTGACAGAGCAAAACTGGAGTTAGAGACAGTTGAAAGCCCATTTCAGTTTTAATTTTATTAATTGATGGGCCGAAAAAGTGGGTTTATTCTCCTCTGTGTAATTCTAGTCTCGTTTTGAATTCCCCTTCCAAACTTACTTTGCGGTAATACCACTGACTATTGCTTCTTTCTCAACTTTCTAAAGGAGTCCACATTTCTCCACTACTGGCTCAAAGTTAAGACATCTGTACTTGAGTCTGTGCCGTGATTTAGCTTAAATGGAGGCTGTCAAAATATGCTTTGGAGTTGCACGCAATTAGGTTAGGAAGTGTCATCTGCTGGTCCGTGTGATGAGCCACTCAAGGTCTGTGCTGATCCATCTAATGGGGGCAAAGGCATTTGGCATCTCCTCAGGTGCATGATTATGTAGTTCTACAACTCTATTGCATATGTAAGAGTTGTTCATTTGGCATTTTGCTTCGAAAGACTTATTTGAAAAGACTTACTTGAATACAGCTGGACTGTGGAACTTTCCAATTTTAGAATCCAGTGAAAAATCACTAATTCTTGACTGCTAGTATGTGGAGGAAATTGAAACACTGAAAATCATTACAATTTTTGGACTTTAGCTTCTAGCCAATTACATTCGTTTGGAGAATGCAAATGCCCCACACCTTTTCATGATTCGGCTTTACCGAGGTCTTGATAAACAAGCGTAAAATTTTACTTCAAATATTTATTTGTCCGAGGGAAAGTTTAGTCTAGCTCTGAACACGCAATCCAAATTGACTGCCTCTTTTTCAACTACGTTAACGGAATCCACTCTGCTCCTCCACTGGCTTAATGCATATACATGGGTAATGGCGAAGAAGAACACATTTAACATTCCTAGTGGATATAAAATGAGATTGACTTGAATTATGTTAAGATTTGCAATGATCGCACTGTTATATATACTTACTTGTTTCGATTTGGCATCCGAGCAAACGATAGACTCGTTTGCTAGCTCTGTGGATGTAGCTGAATGCAGCTGATTACAAAGCTAAGTATATCATCAAGAAGGGTCATCTACCTCCTAATAAAAGCGATAGAAAGGAAGAAATGTGTGCCTGAGCGTTTATTAGGACCGAGTTCGTTAATATGTGAAGGTGTGTTTTGAGATTTATGGTCGATACAAGCAATCTATATAGGGTTATGGAGGAGGTGATGAGTCAGGGAATGCGCACGCGATTACAGTCCAGGATCCCCTGTGTACTGAGCGAAATAGTATCGAAATTGTTTACAGTAATCGACTACTGAACTAGCTCTATAATTAGCATCCAATTTGCAACGCTGGTGAACTCAGCAGCTCAAATGCAGGGATTTGGTAGTGTGTCCCCGTGGTGATCAGTCAGCCTTGACCCACCCGAATCTTCTATTCCTGGTTGCTAAACTGTTGAACAATGAATTCAGCCCAACCATATTTTAACCCATAAATTCAAATTTCCCGAATTTAACGCTTACATTCACGTACTCAGATCTTCCCATTTCATTTGTGGATTGGGAATTCATCAACCTATGCGAATTGGCAGATTTCGTTTAAAATGAGGTCGAAGAGGTTGTTTATTGGTAAATTGAAGTCACAAATTCACAACGAAAACCAGTTTTCTTAGCCTGCCTCCTCATTGATAAATGTCAAGCCTGAAAGAGAAGATTCGCCTGAAGAAGTGTGGACTCAAGCCAGTCAAAACTTCAGCCTAAAAGAGGAAGAAAATGAAGACGATGTTGGTGATTCGCAGTCTCCTGGAACAGAATCGGATTAAACAGCTCCTGTTGAAGGTTTGAACTTGTGACGAATTCAAGTCCTCAAACCATTTAAACTATTAATTTTATTAATATTAATTTTTATTTTCATTTACTGTTTATTAATGCGTTGTTAGTGGGAAAATTCCCATGCGAGATATGTGGCAAGGGATATAATTTCCAAAGTAATCTCCTCGGACACGTCAAACGCGTCCATGAGGGTAAGTTAAATATCATTTTAAAATGCTAGAAAAGCTATTAATAAAATGCTTTTTTTTCCAAGATGCGAAAATATGCTATTCCAGTGTTTCATAATTGAATTGCTTGCACCCACCATGAAAATGTCCGTTAGATATCCGGAAAGCACGCATTTAAACTGGATAAATATAGTGATGGAGCAGCCATGTAACTCTACTAGAACAATTATTAGTTGTGTTTATTTTGATAAACTCATAATGCGTGCTATTTCGCCGGTGCATTTGGAATTATTTTGCTGAAACTCGCGATAGTACGGTCGCACTAATGTGCTAAGTGTGGACAATGCTTTCCTCGAGCCCAATCCTTAACCTACACGTGAGTAGCGCTCATAAAGTTAGGAACATTAACTTTCCTACCCTTTCGATTTCATTCTTCAGAATGCTTCACTAGGAAAACCTATTGTGACTCAAAATCCTTATGCCCCACGCATTTTAACTAGATGAATGTAGCTATGGACCTACCATGCAACTTTATCATTTATTTATTTTGATAGTATGTGCCATTGAGTCGATGAATTTGAATGCAATTTGTTCGAATTCACAGGAGTATGGCCGCACAAGTGTGAGGAGTGTGGAAAATGCTTTCCTAATGCCGGAAACCTGACAAGACACGCATACAGCGTTCACAGAGGTAAGAATGTGAAATTTTTACCTCCTGAAAAAAGTGGTGACTTGCAGTATTGATGAACTCCACTAATTTAGTAGTCAACAAATTTCCGTGCGAGATTTGTGGCAAAGCCTATAAAACCAAAAAAATTATCCTCGGCCACACAAGAAGCGTCTATGAGGGTATGTAAAAATTGATATTTGTTTATGAATTCATGTTTGTTATAAATTAATGCAACGAAACGTGGAATGCTTTGGGTAGATTACTGTTCTTCATGAGAATTTAACTATTTCATGCTACTACCTGTTTTTGTTCGTATTTCCATGTTGGTGTTAGCAATAATGTTATTTTGGGATCCTTTCTTAAAACCGATTTCTCATAAAATATGGGCAACAATATCTGCGGATTTTAGGTTATTCAAAACCGATGAGTTCAGCCTTTCATTGAACAACTGAGATTTGGAGCTTCATTCATGGAACACAATTCTTTAACCATATGGAAAAAGTATATCTAATGTAAAATAACTTAGCGGTTGATTCGTGCTCTTAAATGTTATCAGGTCAAAGACGTCTGCCGAGATTATTTGGACCTTGAAAATATCGATATCCGTCAAGGCGAAGCGGATTGATTCCCTCGGTGGAGTCTATCACATTTGTGCCAGGCATATCGTTATTTTCTGTCTTAAGTCACATTCAACTGCCATGGAGAATTCTGGTGAAATTGTAGAGGTTTTAACTCTATGAAATTCATCTGACCCATAGGTATGCGAAGACGTCGTGGAAGAGTTCGAGTTTGTGGCCTACTGTTGGGACATAATCGAAGGCGACTTCGGCTTTGATTTCAGATCCTTCGCGTGAGTGGAAGAATGTTCTTCATCGCTGCTCCCGCAACACAACGAATTCCTTGAGCACATTAATGTTCATGGAACCGATAGCTAATACTTAAGTGCCCACGCATCTTAAGTCGATGATTTTTGTTATGGGCCTACCATGCAACTCTACCCGAAACATTAGCCATGTTATTTCTGCTCACTGTGATTTAATCAACTTGTAAATTGGATTCACAGGAGTGCGGCCACACAAGTGCGAGGAGTGTGGAAAGTGCTTTCCTCGAACAGTAATCTTGACGCAACACGTTAACAGCGTTCACAAAGGTAAAAATAACAACTTTCTTGGCCCTTCAGAATGTTTCACGATAAATATCTGTTGGGTCTTAGTTGAATTAGTGTCTCATGAAAATCGTTATGCCTATGTTGACATAATAATCACAAGGCCGCAATGCTGTTGTTGAGGAGCTAGAAATTTGATAAGACTCCACACAGTAAGCTAAACGAGGCACTTAAGTCTAAAATATTAGTTTAGTAGGTGAATTACTCAAAAACGGCAACGGAATTGCAATGTACTGATCTTCATTTGTATTTGCGGACTTAATTTTAAAAGACAAGGCGAGTGAAGTATGACGTGCCTTTTTACCTCTCAATTATCCAATCCTAATTCTTGTATTTACTGCCTTTTCAGGGCTGAAACCATTCAAGTGTGACCGGTGCGGAGGATGTTTCTCCAAACATTACCACCTCACTAGACATGTGGAGAAAGTTCACGAAAGTGGGAGTCTCCATTTATTCAATCTTAGTAGAACAGTTTTTAAGTTAATTGATGTCGTGAATCCTTATGACAACAACAAAAAATTGCAAATCGGACTGATGGTTGGGGATTTTGCAGGCGAATTTTCAAGGCACAACACAATAGTTAGGGAAAGTCTACCAGGCTCGGCTCATGCTAATTAATTTACCTGCAACGATTGTCCTTTGAGTAACTTGTGACGTTAAGACAACCAAATGAATGGCTCCTGGCTATAGGTCACAATAGATTGTGCCATTTTTAAGTCAATTTGTCTATTATTTTTCCTCAGCGCTTACTCTGATGAGCGATATTTTGCCTTTCTACATGAAGAAAAAAGAAAATTTCAATGTGACCAGTGCGGTCGAATGTTCAAGGAAAGTTGGGATCGTCACAACCCACATCGACTCATTTCATAGAGATGCGTGCATACCCGACATTTTAAATTTGCATTTTCGCTATGCGTGGAGATTATGACAAAAGAAGTAATTTGAACAGCATGTAGCAAGTTTAGTTTTAAATGTTTACCAGTTAGATATTCATACATATGCAGTGGAAAAGTGTCTTTCTTGACGTATTTTCAGAAGTGTAGAAGCCTATATCAATTCATCAGGTATTATTATCTTAATTTTCAATTAAATATCTGACTCCGATTTCAAATGCAATTAGAGGGTAAAAAGGGCTCTTGGTGATAAAGACTACTCACATTTTCTTAGATAGATTCGACGGAATTGTAGCCTATTGAACAATTAGTCCGAAATCTTGTATGGGTAAGTAGCTTAATTTACCAACACCCAGCTTCATTCTATTTCACTGTTAATTCGAGTATTAAATAGTAATGCTTAAGATCTATGGTGCTAGTCACTATCATTTGAATATGTAGGACTAAAACCGTTCCAATGCGAGCCGTGTGGAAAACCGTTCGCGTACAAGGCAAGCTTGAGAGTACCATGTCAACTCCATTCATAACTGTATGTCTCTCGCGTATACCTGCTGTACTTATATGACAGCATAAATCTAGAGAACTCGCAGAGATAGTAGTTGAACTCAAGTTCGAATTTTTTCATTGATTGGCAAGGGAAAAGTGTGATGAACTTCGTCGCAATGTAGTCTCTATACTAGACTTATCGCCATTTTATAAAAAAATAATTTGAGAAGCTTGAATAAGTACTTATTTTTCAATGTTTCTGCATTGCAGTCTTGTGTTTTCAGTAGCAAAACCCTTCAAATGTGAACTGTGCGAGGCAGCTTTTGTATTTCAATGCACACTTAAAAGACACATTGAACATCTGAAAAACACTTGAAATCTGGAGTGCTTTCATACCTTCGGAGTTTATTCATGCGAATTTCTCGATATGTTCTATGTACCTGAGGAACTATTGGCTTACTTTACAAAATATCTCGAAGATCTCTCATCGTACACACAAGAAACATTCATGAGGGTAAGTTACAACTAAAAATTGTCTTGCTTAGTCAAATCATCCATTAAGTTTAGTAATTGCATTTAAAAGCACTGGAATATTGTGGACAAACTGTTCTTTTCTTTTGAGATCAGAAATTATTTAAGGACACTATTTAATAACTTACTTGCTCACTCTGTGTGTACATCAGGCTTCATCAAGCGGTTTGACAGTAAATACCCAGTTGAACGTAGTTATTAGCCTGCCATACAACGGCACAATTTAATATTTCCCATGTTTATTCTGTTTACCCAATAATATGTGAACTTGAATGTATTTTATTCAGATTCACAAAAATACGGCCGCACAAGTGTAATGTGTGTAGAAAATGCTTTCCACTAGCAGGAAACCTGACACAGCCCGTAAACAGTGTTAATAAAAGTAAGAATATCTACTTTTTTACATTTTTAATCAACCTTTGTGACTAAACTAACTTTATGTAGCAAAACAGTAAAAAAATGCATTATAAATATGGAAATTGTACAGCTACAATACTACTTCAACTTTTTGACATGAGTTTATTATGCGAATAGTTTAAGAAACAGCGCTGACATTTTTACAAACCCGTTTTGTATTCACCTCAAAAATAACTAATTCCTGTTAAATAAGCGCCGAGAAGTACTTTGTAACATGCTAGGATCTCATTAACAGAGCCGAAATAGCAGTTGGTTGGTAATTTTCTCGACTGCAGCATTTTACTCAAGCAAATACAGTTCTACTATTGTATACTACTTAGGAAATGCCCACTTGTTCGTCAGTATAATAAATTTGGAACTCTTTCACAGTATATGGAATATAATTTCAGATAGCTTTAAATAAAATACCTTCCTTACTTTCGTCTCATTCGTGGATAACTTGATGCGCTTAGTTTGGTATCCTCAGGTTGATAACGATCTATTTGTCACAGGAGTTTTCTAATTCGTGATTCGAAACTATTTTAGTTTAATCTAATTACGCACAACGCACAAGGAATAATGGTAATCAGCAATGAAGGTTTCGAATTTGTCCACAAATTATATTAAGTTAAGAAATCACTGCCATTTTAAATATGCCATTAATGTTTGCACCTACATATCAAAATTCTAAGTCCCACTTTATTAAAAGAGAGAATAGTATGATGACAAGATACCACCTGGTTCATCTGATATTTGAGCATAAAATGATATTGCACTTTAGTAATAAAATTACATCTCACTGCTCTAATTAGTTGCACTTTCTTTCGTTCAAGCTGACATTTTTGATGGACGAAAATCCCAGATATTAATGTAGATTGAGAGCATATGCAAGAGTTACTGGGTCACCTAGGATTCGGACATGATTAGTGGCATGGGATAATCTGGCAAAAAATCAGAAATAACAAAACTTAATACAGTTTCGTAAAAAAGACAAAAAATACTTAAAAACTCTGCTAAGGAAAAAAAGAGAAACCAAACAAGATATAATCAGCAGTAGTAAAGTTGGAGAAGTGGGGTGGATATCAACAAGGATTCCTCAGTTGCGGTTTATACGGAGAAGCGACGATTGCCTGAAATATTACATATATAAAAAGCACCCATGAGGGTAAGTTATAGTTGCAAGATGTTCTTGTTTAATCAAATTAATTTTTCGGTTTCTCAAAGTCAGCCAATAAAACTAGAATACTTGGCGTATATCGCCATTGCCTTAGAAATAAGAAAATATTCTAGGCCACTGTTTCATTATTTAACTCCTTTCTTTAGGCATGACACACCATTACATTTTATCTAAAGGAATATAGTTAGATGACTGCCATATAACTGTAATCGATCAATTATTTGCCATGTTTATTCTGTCAACTTAATAACGTGTGCTACTGTGTCGATATGTTTGAGGGCATTTTATTCAAATTTGCAGGAGTACGGCTGCACAAATGTGATGGGTGTAGAAAGTGCTTCCCTCGGGCCCAAAAGCTGAGAGCACACGAACACTTAGAGCACCTTAAATGTGTGACCTTCGCTAAAAATCTTCAGCGTGTACTTTGATCCACACATTGTTTTAAATAAAATAAGAATAAGTGTTCCTCGCTGCTTTGTCAAATTCTGAGTTGCATTCCGTGAAATAGCTTTATATTTTAACAAATTGTTGTAAAGTATGCTCATAGTGGCTGGGTTAAAATCGGCAGGATTCAGGTAGATATACCAATTGAATTAATATATAAATATAAACAGTTAATATCAAAAATTAAAAAATATTAAATCAAAAATTAAATTATTAAATTCAAAAACCTGCGAAATTACCTGATAACTAACAATCCCACCCCACCACCCACATACCTGACTTTCACTCTCTCACTCACTCACTCACTCCCTCATTCACTCACTAATTCCCACTCACTCAGCTTTACCGGTAGCAACTGGGCCAGCGAATGCTCTTCCACAGCGGGCTTCGCCACACTTCATTGCTTCCTCCAGCAGCTGCAGCAGCACCACCATCACCACCAGCACCAGCACCAGCACCACCGGCGTTGGCGCCACCAGCACAAGGACGACGACGAAGAGGCTGAAGTGGAGGCTGTGGCGCTCTTCTATCAAAATCGATCAAACCGCGACCCTCCTCCAGCAGCGCATTCATCCACTCCTCGTTCGCCTTCACGGTTCGCCGATCCTCCTCCCCATGGTAGTTTCTGCAGGATGCGGCGTCGTAGCGGCAACGACCGCTCGCATGAAACAAGCAGGGCTGCGTTTTGTACTCTAGGAATTTCACAATGTTCTCGTAAGTCCAGGGCAAGTACCTCGTCTGTTTATTTGCCGACATCTTTGGTAGCAGCGAAAATGGCAAACGCAAGTGAAGGTACTGGTATGCGTAATTGGCCTTCAAAATGCCCTGATAGCTCGTCTGACGACGACCACGACCACGACCACGACGACGGCGACGACGGCGACAACGACGACGACGCGGCAAAATAGAGGTTGCCGCATTCCCAACTTAACGAAGTACATTTCCGATTGCAGCTTAAGAAGCCTGCAAAATTACCTGATAACTAACCACCCCACCCCACCACCCACATACCCACTCAACCGACGCCAATCATGCTGTCCTGACCTTCACTCGCTCGCTCACTCACTCACTCACTCCCTCATTCACTCACTAATTCCCACTCACTCAGCTTTACCGGTAGCAACCTGGCCATCGAATGCTTTTCCATGTTATGAAGTTCCAACTACGCTTGTCGAGGTGTTCGCTCGAGTCTTAGCCTTGAGGCTATGGAGTAGCTATGTGGTTTCCATTGAGAAGGTGGTGTAAGAAGCAACTGCCAGTGGTATTACTGAATAGACAATTGCACTAGGTGTACAAACGGAGGCAAGAATTGCAGAACCAATGAACTGATCACGATATGTGAAGAGTTTGCACGTGTTTTGAGGCTTCTCCACAAAGCCGAATCTTAAAAGCAATAGGGCATTTCCTATCCTCACCGGAAGTAAAACTTCTCTAATAGGTCAATTGCATTTGCTTTTCACTGCCTTTATTTTCCGTTAAATTTGCCAATTCTTGGATCGGTTGCTCTAAGTTGAAATCGGAAATTGTAGTAGATGAATTCTAAAATTCTAAAATCCACGACGAAGAATAAGACCGAACCAGACGAGGTCCAGTTGGGTTTGCTGATAAGCTGCTTCTTGAGGAAGTTGCAGTTAAAGAAGCCTGCTTTGCTCTATCAGTAGAGGGATTGGCATTTTAAAATTTGGAACATGGCGCACGCCTCATGAATTGTCTGAAAACATACTAGCTCTTCGACATCTGCTCTTCTCTCCTCTCTCCTCAGCCTGTTTCACCAATGTTGGATAGACTAGTAAATAAGGCCAATGACAAATCTATTTTCAAAATGTTAAATTACATAATTTGTAGCTGCTTCATAAGGGGGAACGGTTCTATGCTCAACTATGCTGTCATCAGTTAGGGCGTTTGAGTTAAGCTTTGAGAAAAAGACCTGCTCTAGCGAATCGAAAACGAGCCATTTTTCAGTAGGACAGAGCGTGAATTACGTCACACAAGATAGAAAAAGAACTCATAATACACATCATTCTCCCGACCTGACTCCTTCTTCCATTTATCATTTATTTCGTAAGATTCAGGTATGCAACTTAAGTATGTTGAAACTAACATTTGTGAGCTATTCGAATCAAAATACTTTACCATACTGAAGTCTTCATTAAGAAGGAAGATATATAAAAAGGAAAAGTATATTGGTGATTGAGTCACTAATCCAATGGAATCACTAAACTTATTGGATGCAAAGATGAGGGTCCCTCGAGATTTTATGAAGGAAACAATAATAAATGAGGAATTTTGGCAATAAATCTAGTGGTATTGACCAAATAGGGAAGTCAGAAATTACTCTTGGGTTGAACTATCTTTGCGCTCGGTTGCGAGCCGGTGTTCTCCACGGATCATCAATAAGTAGGCCGATTGCCAAATGTTTACTATTGATTACTGGATCGAGACTGCTCATCCATTCTGGAGAAGGTAATTTGTCTTGATGAGATCCTTCATACCTTAAATAATTTTCCTTTTCTCCTATTCTTGGCGCCAAATTGCGTTAGGCAGTTTAGCTGTAAACTAACCAGTCTTCCAGGTACAATCGCTATTTCGAGTATATTTCATAAAGTAGTTATAAACTTTATAACCTTATAGAAGTGCACACCTCTCGGATTTTTAAAAAGCCCAAATTGTTGGTGCTCTTATGCAGGAGCTAGTGCAACAGAAACTTACCCCACCCCGAATGCTTGGTGTTTCAAGAGATAATATCTCAGAAGTAATGAATGCCGCCCTTGAAGCAGGGAAGAAAAAACCGTCCTCAGCTAAGCACTGGTCTGACCGAAAGTCGGATTGGTTGGCTCTAAATAAAATTAGTATATAGAGTCGCGAGATCACGCTTCCTAAAGTCACTGCAAAGTCCCCCAAAGAACACCTACGGAACCCAGTTTCCATGAATACTCTTACTCGTCGGAAGCTGTACAAATCTGGATTCCACTGGTACAGGAGGGTTTGATGTTTCCTTTTGGTCGCAATAAGGCCTCATTTATCTGCAATTGTGTTCTCTGAGAAGACTTCAACTTCGACAAACCTGGTTAATACATAAATCGATTTATACATTAAATTGGAAAATACGTAAATCAACTTGTCTTATATATTCTTTATATGCCACTCAATTAATTAAGTTGAAGATCTTCAAAAATCAACAAAATATATCTATAAAATGGTGTATTTCAATTCCTAAAGAATCTTGGCTGTTTGTTCTTCTTCCGTGAAAGGGAATTATTAGCATTGCGGATTAAAAAAAACATCTTGACAGGAACAATGCCATTTTTTACGGTTGAGAGAATGCAGCAGTAGCACATAAATGCTTCTTTCGGTTGACTACAAACCAAAACACGATAGGGATTGGAAATAAGGTGAACTATGACGACTGGTCAGAGCAATTAACCTCTTTTCCCAATGCTTGGGGAACACATTTCGGGAGTCTTTTACTCAACCCCTCTAAACACTATGGCAATTTGACTTTGACAGCAGAGGTTGTCTAAGTAAATCTCTTTTATGATGTAAAGCAGATTTGTGAAGCTCCTCCTAAAAAGTGATTTGTGGAAAGTGGCTTCTGCAGGTGTTCATTGAGCTCTGCAGTGATTTTAGGCACCATAGTATTGGCATGATCTCTTCCAATTAAATTTAGAGTCTAACTGCCTTTATCAGCCAGCAAATTCGACAATCAGACAGGCCTATGCGTTGCTGAGGATGAGATCTTTCGTTCTCTTTCAAATGCAGCAGCCAATATATTTGAGATGTGTGGTTGAATGAAAGTGCTTTGCGAATTTCGGTGGAAATGGGGATTTCACCTCTTATAGAAGGAATGATGTTGTTAAAATTCTTGAGGCAATCCTTGAAGGAGTTCATTCTGCCTTATTGGTTGAAGAATTGCCAATTGAGGCTAGCTCAAATAACACAAATGCCTAGCAATCCATTTAAAATTTGCAAAATTCCTAAGATTGAAAAATGATTGTCTCAAGAAAATTGTCCGAAAACTATCGGTAATCTCGAGCTGACATCTGAACTTCTCCTCGTGCTCATCTATTTTGGATAGTCGATTTGTGACTGCCGAAGGAAACCTAATGGTGTTTTTATCGCAATGTAAAGCGTCGTAGACATTGACTTTGTTGTGAAGGGAAAGACTCCAGCCACAGTCGATACGGGAACAGGTTGGATTGGTAGGAAATAATCAACTTTGAATTGCCACCACCTAAAACAGCAGCAATTATTGCTCAAATCTACCTTCATTACTTAGGGTGACGTCTGTACCAAACATTGGTGGGGTAAAGACCTGCTCAAGTGAATCAGAGATCGGTGCTGTTTTGTCGGGAAAATGCAACAAGACACCAAAAGGATATCGCCAAACCTCTGAATAGGAACGCCTGAGTCAACCCATGGACCGATTGCTTACAATTGGCCAAGTTTGCTTATCTACAAATTATGTCTACCCAATCTAAACACTCCTATACACACTCTGGATGGACGTCTTCCCTTTACTCTCTGGTTTTGGGACTCATTCATCTTAACTTCTGGAATTGATCCATCTAGGAAGAAGATCAAGAATGTGGCTTTCTCCTGCCTAAATACTGCTTTTTGCAGTTGGTCAAACAATTGAAGACCTGGCGCATTATTGTTTAAGATAAACCTCTTGCTACTCACATCCAAAGTGCAAGGCTGGTGAACTAAGCAGCTCCAAAGCAACACCAGTCAAGCCATATTTTAACCACTGAAATCACAATTTTTCAAATTTAACACCTACATGCACCTACTAAATTCTTTCTATCTCATTTTTAAATTGGAATTCAACAACCTAAGCGCCTAAGTAGATTTGTTTTGACATGAGGTCGAAGAGCCTGATTATTAATAAATTCAATTCACTAATTTCCAACCGATTTTTCAGAATGTGTCAATATAAATACATATTAGGCCTTAACTAAACTTGATATAGCATAATAAGACTAGATCCTCTCTAGATATCAAAGGCTTACAGCTGCAATATTGTCTTTGTCAAGTGTTCAAGACCTTTAATTTATTAATATATAAGCGAAACATTAAAATGCTTTACGAAACAGCATTGGCCTCACAATAAACTAACTGTTCGCTAATTTTACTAGTAGGGACGATGCTTGTGAAATCTAGGATGGGTTATTTTTTCTGGATTGTCTAATGAGGATTTTTGTCTTAACTACTTTTTATGACTAAAAACATCAGGCCCCAAGTTCATACCTTCATCATGATTCAGTTATTGAGACCGTTAATCATCACCACCATTTTTGTTTTCCTCCTCTTTGAGGATGAATTTTTTGATTGAACTAAGTCCACCCTTCTTCAAGCGAATCTTTTGGCTCGGGATAGATTTTCATTGCTAAGGAGGCGAACTAAGAAATCCAGCCTTCGTTTTGAATTTGTAACTCTGATTTCCTAATTAAGCAAATCGTACGGGTTGCTGAATTCTAATACATAAATGACATGAGAAGAATTGAATGCATGTATGTAAGCAGTAAATTGGGAGAATGTGAATTTAAAGGTTACAATATGGTTGGACAGGATTCATTGGTCTACAGGTAGGTCAACCGAGATATTGCATTATTCCATAACAAAATTTAATTAACCTGTATTTAGTCTCAACTTTTCGGCATTTCTTGAAGATTTCATGACCGAATTAATGCTTCGAAGTACCACCATAAGTAATCGCAGCATGATATCTCTTTCCTATTTTGACCAGCATATAATCTACATGTATACGAGTGGATATTAAAATGTTTTATTGAAATATAAAAATTTTGGTAGTTTGCCGCTGATCAGCACCATGCTAAAGTATAACGTTCTCGAAGATTTGTTGTGAGTACCGCCTAACACTTTAGCACAGTAGCAATATTTGGACGGAATATGGCTATAATTAGACTGCTGTTTTGAAGAAAATCTTATGCAAACCTTTGTGCAACCATAGGTAAATTCAAGTAAAAACATTTAATATAAGCTTCACAAGCTTGATGAGACTAGTTACAAATCCAACATGGCTCAGAGAAACAGGCAAAATCAACGCATTAACATTGCAAAACATATATATCGATACCATCAAACGACTTTTCGACAGACTTTTAACAAAATTTATATCTGCTTACTCACTCAATCCAAAACCAATTTGTAGAAGTTATTGCAGTTACTAGGCTGCCAATCAGATGTTCAACGCAAAATTCTTGAGCGAATTTCAAACCTTATAAAAGATGTCCTTTCATAATACTAGCATAACAAATCACGTTTATTTAATAAATAAACTAAACTGGAATGACTTTAGGAGATGTTTTTCGGGCTAGGAAGAGGTCCCATAAAAATGTAAGTGTTCACTCATGTTTTACTGCTAAGAGTAGGCTTCAGTGTAAAAAGAAAATAGCAATACTTTCACAAAAAGTACATATAGTGTATTGACGTATTTAAACCAGGCATTTAAATTAAACTGAATTAGTAAACTTAACACGCGATCAAATTTCTGAATAGTATTTTTTCGCTTTGGCGCCGAAATTCATTTGTTAGTTTCCCTTCTACATTTGATTTTGTAACATGAACATTCACTAGTTTTAGCTCCTTCCATTCAAGGTGAATACAATCAGAGAGTTCTTTGAAAGCACCAGTATGAGATGTTCTTTTGATTATTTACTAAGAAATTGGAGTTATTAGGCACGTGAATACATGGTGATAACTAAATATTCATCCTTAACTTGAATTACGTTTTCAAATTTAGTAAATCTGAAATTTCGAGTCATTTTGATAATTTTTTCCTATCTACTGGTTATGTGCATGCTATGAAAATAGCGATACGCTCCTATGCACAAAATAGTGCCATTTTGTTTAAACGAAGCTTTTAATCTCAACAGCGTTCACATTCTTCAAAGAAGCATGTCAGGTTGAGATTATATGATTTTATATAAGAGTGTAAGACAGAAGTAAGACTGGAGATTTAAGTAATATTTTTTCTAATGAAAATTATATCACAATAAATTCACTTGAGATAATGCTAGTCAGTTCAATTGAACCACTTGATTTCTTTTTTTAACAGTAAATAATGGCGAAAGCAAACGCATTGATTTCATTTAATTAAAAAGATGAAACAAGGCATGATTTAAAGGTCAACACTGCCTTAAAGTATTCAAACGAGACGCGATCTTTTAATTAATGTTCCTCTGTATTGCTTGCAGGTACGCGTCCACATTCCGCATTTGATTTCCACCATTGATTCCTAACACTTCCACCAAATATGTATCACTGCAAAACAGTGGGATCCTGAATTCACTTTCCTTTTCAAAATGGGCGCGCAAGTAAAGAGAGTCAAAGAATTCCTTCGAACACGCTGGCAACGCCTTTCTCTGGCTCTAAATCGAATGTGAGTGAGGTGGTTTGACCCACGTCGAAACCGTGAATTTTCATTTGACGAAGGAAAGAAGTGTTTCGAACGTGAAAGGAAACTCGCTTTGCTCTCCAGTTATCACCATCAAAGGGTCTTCTTATGTAATTCTCCCTGCTATCTCTTGAGAACTGAAAAATTCGTTCTGCGTGCAATCCGGTTAATGCTTTTAGTAATTCCTGAAATCCGTCAGAATCATTTGCCTCAGCGCCATCTTTGGAGGATACGCTATAATAAGTACACTTACGCAGATGCATCGCTGTGTTCAGTAGCAGAATGTCTGGTAATACCAGTGTAAGCATTGCTTACTGTCTATGCAGTAGTGTTCCTAACTACCCCTTTTATACCTTTCAAATACAAACTCCAAAGTAAGGAAAAAAAGATCTCGAATTCCAAGTTTCACTAATATAAATCAACCTTTAGTTGATAGAAAATAGGAATTTTGCTCGTTTCCTATCGTTCTTCTTGTCAATGTATTTGGTAGAAAGTAAGATTAGTAAATTGGGTTCATCCCAAACATACCGCGAATAGAATGTCGCTGTTGCAATCGTCGTTTATGAAAACAGAAATAGTTCAGCAAGCTCAAAACTTTCAAGAATGCCATAGCAGTGAAACCACTCATCTCCTGGTACGGAACTTCAATAAGGCGAATATATTATTAATGAACTTTAGTTAAATAAAGCTCTGGTAGCTAAATAGTAATTTGCATACGAATAAAAAGCATTTCAGAGACAACGGATATATGGTGTTTAAGAAGAACTTGTCACCCTCACCAAGAAAAGCAAGTTTGAATTAAAATGAAATTAATACTCGAATATAAATTCAATAGATGTAATATTGAATCACAAAAATCCTCCATTAGTATCCGACCACGGAGGATCAAAAATGTGGATTTCACTCTTTTCTTGGTAGTATGGGTCTCTTCAAAACTGCTCGAAATCTTTAGTCTTGTTAGACACTGGTACCACGATAAATGGGGCCCGTCTAGACTCTGAAGATTGTCAAAAATGCTGTCTGACAGCAATGTGTGGCTGCGTTTTCACCCCTTCGACTTCATTAAGTGCCAACTTCATGGCAACGGCTGAAGTATTCCATTCACGAGGAGCCATTGCTAAGTTTCTTCTGACTATCAAAGCCACGTAGACCCAGCCATTGGAACCTTGGCCTTCGGTGTATTGTGATGGCCGTCGGGAATCATTAAGATACAAGCTATGCTCTTCCAAGATGAATCGGGTTGTTTCCACTGATCATATGTTCCCTTTGAATTGCAAATTTGTGGTAATTATATTAATGAACATAGTGTTCCAGAGCACCTTTCGACATCTGGAAAACAATCAACATTATGTTGTGGACTTACGGATCCATGCACTTTAATATGACTTTTTGGAATGAATTTATCATGCTAATTACGTATTCTAAATGGGTTCCATATTTTTTTCATCTGGATCATTCCATAAAATCCCTTGGAGTTAAATTTCAGGCTAAGAGGTCAAGGAAATACATATTTCCAATCAAATATTAGGAGCTGATATATGTGAGTCTTTCATTAGTTAGCATGATGGATAACTTTGCTTTAACCTTGCCCTTAATATACCCGAAACATCTTATTTAATACGATCTCCAAGAAGTTGTTCATTAGCTTATACATTTAACTATTGAATATATCTTTCGTTGAACTGAAGAATTAAATACGGCACAAAATAATGGAAATACCTTGAAAAATCAGCAATTATTGTGACAATCACAGCCCCAATTCTCCGGGATAGCGGTTCATACAAATTATGAATAGTTTCCAAAGGCATTTTAGCTCATTCTTTATTTTCAACCATCCGGTTCTTTTGGAGACGATGGTGGAGGAGGCAGAAATCGACTTCTTACTTGAAACTCTCAAATCAACCATAAATACTCCTTAATGATAGGGTACAGTTGGTCTGGGAATTGTGGCTGAGATACGAGAAGATCAACTTCACTGGGATGTTTTTCGCCATACCGCCATTTATTAACGATTCTAGCAGTTATGTGAATAAAGCTGCATTATTATTTTGAAAGATGGCGTTCCCTCCGGAAGCAGCTCTTAAACAACCAAATGGTGATGAACTTTGATGCCAGAAATTCCTAAATATGCTCGGCTGTTAATTCTTCCATGAATGAGATAGTACCCCATACTATCACAGTAGATCACATCCGCCATGTTTGACGATTGGGAGAAGGCAGCAGTCTTGATCAAGTACTTCTTTCGGCTGTCTCCAAAAGTACACTCAGTAGATAATAGGGCAAACTAAGATCATTCGTCAGGAAAAATCACCTTTTCCCACCGCTCGGGGGTCCAATTCTAGAAGTTTCTATTTCACCATTCCAAACACTTTGAAATCGTTGTCGTCTTTCAAGGCCTAGGTTTTCTGATTGAAGCTTTTCCGTGGAATCTAGCTCCAGTGTGCAGTTCTCGATGACCAGTTTTTGTGGGAACTGGGTTCTGTAAGGTGCTGATTGAGCAGCACTGCAGCGATTCTAGGATCCGTAGTCTTGCGGTCCTCTCTAACAACTCGATTCAGATCCTGACGTTCTCTATCAACGGACAACTTCGGCTTTCGACCGGACCTGTGCTTTGCTGAGGACGTCGTTTTTTCTTCTCTGCTCCAAAGGCAGCAGTCGCTACTTTTCAGAGAGTACCTCTTGAAATGTCAAGCGTTTGGGGAAAGATGGTAGTTTCTATTGCACTGGCGCCTGCGATACGATCACCAACAATATGGCCTTCTTGAAATTCCGAGAGTTCGGCCACTTTTATAAGATTACAACCAATTGAGTGAGCTTAAGAAAATGTAATGATTAGACTGTCTAGACGGCTTAGCTGGTGACAGGCCTCCACATTAATAAGAACAGTTTGGTACCCTTTCAATATGCTTTCCTATTTCTTGCCCCTATTTGAAGCATGATGCCATTTACTTAGTTTGACCGATTGGACTTTGTCTGATATCACGCCAGTAAGGAAATTTATTAAAAGAGACATAACCCTCTTGCCTGTCAAATAGACTTAATAAACTGTTTCGCTGTTCAAGTTACCAACTGAAAAATATTAAGCGGTTCCAAATATTTCCTTCAAGGCTAGTGATATAGATATAAGTACCTTCCCTGTTTATTTTATTCTACATGTCTTTTAGTAAAATTCTTACACCAACATAGTAAGCTGCAATTACTGCTCTTCGATTGTCAATGTCATGAAAAACGGATCCATCTAAGCGGTTTTTGCACAAATTTTAGAAAGACCGCTCTGGTGAATAACGATCATAGCCAGTCAAATTTGGCTGTAATCGATATCTTTCGGCGATGACAAGGGGACGATGAAAATTTCTAATTTTTGTTATTTAGGAGTTGCTGATTGTCAAGAAATGAAATTCATCTTGAAACTGTTTTTTTTCTGTGACTAGCTGAGCCAAAACCGACGTCTTTCAGGAGCGCGATTTCGTATGTTTATTAATGGGATCCCCTGACCTGTAATTCATTTCATTATTGTTCAATCGAAAAAAACTAACATCCCACTTATTTTAAAGTACCAGTATTCATTTTCGAAAAGTGACTTTGTTTCGGAGTTCTTAGCAATAAAAATAATACTATTTTCAGCTAACTGCTTGATCATTCGCGCAAATACATCTGTTTGTGTAAGAATACTCACCAAAAAAGGAAAAAACAAAAATTGCCTGTTAACGTTTTACTAAGAGGCTGCATATAGAATGGATGCACAAATAAAAAATGCTGTATCTGAACCACAAGCATGCGATGGCTCTACGGTATCCTGGATTTAAAATTCGCACCCTTGAACGGGAATACTTGAATCACCCCTGTGACTGATTGTTGACCCTAAATCCAACTGGCCAAATTTACTTGTCGATTTATCAGTCCAATCGAACCCTAAAGCGTGCGTAAATATACACACCAACCAATTATTCGGAGGCAGGAACTTCAATTGTAGGATGGAGCACATCTTATGGTGTTGATGAATGTTCTTTCAGTAAGATATATTATCAAAAGCACAAACTTATGATGTGCTGTATTTCGAAAATCTGTCTTACTGGAAAATGCATCTTCCATTCAGTGTCAAGAATTACCCCTTTTTCACTGATGATCGGATAACTAGTCAGACAGGCCTTTCAAACAGCTTAGCAGGCTGCACAGATTGAATCATCATTTGCATCTAAAACCTGCTTGGTTTAGCAGTTGACCAATGAGTGCGGTCAACCCGAATCTTGACTCTCACTTTTACACCTCCTCTCTATCCACTCTTACAAAGAGACTCATCCTATCTAGGGGGGACCCTTCCTCCTCTAATAAAGATTCAGTGGTGCCAGGTCTGGTAAGGCCTATTAAGCGCTAATACATAAGTGAGGCTTAAAGAAACTCTTTCGAGCCGAGACACTCACTGAGGCTTAGTGACGGGGCACCCCACCAAACTACAGGATGGCGTCGACGACGCCACAGAGCTGATTCATTCACAAACTCTACTGATGTTTAATAGCAATGACTCACTGCGTCCTTACGAGTTGGCAGCTTCATAGGGCAGAGCCAGAATAACGACTTCAAAGCTAGCACATATTAAATGTTTCCAAATGAAAACACCAAAGCGATTGTGCGCACTTTTCAACCGATACCAACATACATGATGGCTCCATGTCACTTTGCCAATTCCATCCAAAATCGGATGATGGTATGTTTATTGATCTAAGAAACCTTCATGATGGAATAAAGTTAGGTGAGCCTGATTACCTAAATCTGCTGTAATTTTTTGTGGTACCAGCTGAGGACATGAACCTTCAGGGAAAACAGGAAATTGTTTATTTAATATTATGGATTACGATTTCAGTAGGGCACCGATTCTGCAGATATTAAAATGATTATAACCTCAGCAAAATGGCAGCTAACCCGGACTATCAAGAAGGCCATGTTGTTGGTGCTAATATAAGTGCAACTGCCCCCGAATACCTGATATTTAAATAGCACTGTCTAAATAGTAGTGAATACCTTTGAAATGGAGGGAAAAACCGACCTAGGCACAGTACAGGTCTGGGCAAATGTTGGAATTGTTGACTGAAAACCTCGGAAGCTAAATGGAATTGTTGGAGAGGATAGTAGTCATGGCTCCCAGAATCATAGCAGAGTTCATTGAACACCCACAGAACCCAGGTTTCACAAAAACCCTTCAGTCAGAAGTTGTGCAAATCTGGATTCCACCAGAGAAAAACTAACAATTAAGAAACCCCCTATTCTTAAAGACAACTGTTTCTCAGCTTTTAGAGAGATGCAGTAGAAAACTTTAGGATGTACAATTCCTCGAGCAGTGGGAGACCATGATTTTCTTTGACGAATGATCTTCGCTTACCGTATTTCCGATCTCCGGAAGACGAGTGCACAATGATTGGAGACACCCAAAAGAAACATTCGATGCAGACTCCCTTTCTCCCATCAGTAAAAAATGGCATGGGGGCTCCTGTAAACATGATCTGGTGTGTTATTTCTTATGAAAATCCGTGTAAACGATGCTTAATAGCCGAGATTATTTAGGGATTTTAGCGGGAAACCGAATTCATCTTGTGGATGCTCAAGAACCGTTTCCGGAGGGGAACGCCGCCATCTTTGAAGATGATAATGTAGCGCCAATCCACACAGCTAGAATTGTTAAAGAATGCCACTAAGAATTTTGGCATCTTATACGGTCATCACAAACACCACACCTGCACCACATTAATAAAAGCGCTCATGGTCAGTTTGAGATACTCAAGTAAGAAATCGATTCTTCTTTGAAGAACTGAAGCGTATTCGAAGAAAAATAGGCTAAAACTCCCCAGGAGACAATCCAAAAGAATTAAGGCTGTAATTGCAGCGAAAAGTGGATCTACGCTATACTAGAATTTATTTTATTGATTTTCAAGTTGTTTTC
Source organism: Anomotaenia brevis (assembly GCA_030710315.1). Taxonomy (NCBI): domain Eukaryota; kingdom Metazoa; phylum Platyhelminthes; class Cestoda; order Cyclophyllidea; family Dilepididae; genus Anomotaenia; species Anomotaenia brevis. The sequence goes on from JAUOZQ010000362.1 coordinate 39,741, forward strand.
ATTATTTCGTTTAGCCCCTATGTTTCCATCGCGCTGAGCTTACAGTGTCAACTACCTTGAACTGACTTCATTTTCCATAGGTCCAACGATCCGCTAATGGAGATCGGGTAAGTACAACGGGGAACACATTTATGATTACATTTAATGGCCGTAGTTTGAGATTTTAAATTGTTATAAGAGCGTCTTAATATTATCACGTATTCATGAACATTAACAGAACTCAATGAAATTGATGACAACACTCAGTAACAAACATTTTGCATTTAGAGATTCTTTGGTGCGCCATTTGATGCATCTTCACACTGTGATCCGATGGTTGTACCGGTGTAGACGCAGGCGAGTCTAAATATAATATTTAAATGTTGTTAACGTTGAGAAATTGGGCAATTTTGTATCTAATTTCTCCATCTGATTGCTTTAAATATATCTTTATTATAATCTGCTTATCCCATAAAATCTGTCTAAATTTCATCTTTTTTTAATTTCAATGAAATGTAGAGTGAACCTTATAACTTTAAATCAAAAAGCATTTCAATCGATCACTTGCTGCATTAGAAAGGTAATGAATATCAAAACATGATTGATTAAAATTTTGCTAACACGGAAATTTCCAAGAAACATTTGAGGCGCTTGTTTTTTAGTAGATCCATAAAGAAAACGCAACAGCAATCGAAGAGGCTAGAATCGCCTGCTCCGTTTATGGAGAGGTTATGTGAATAAGATGACGTAAAGATACTGTTTTGCAAAGTGCAATGGAAGTAGAGATTTCACCCTCCACGAAGATAAAAGAGATCAAATCGGATTACGTCCATATGAGCTCTATGAAAAGCTACATAAAGTAGCCCGTGAAGAAGTTCATCGTGTCTTAAAATTTGAGGAATTGGCAATCAAGCGTAGTTAAAACCACCCGATTCTCCATTATTGCCATCTTCAAAAACCTGGAAAGTTTGCAAGCCCAGAGAATGAGTGCCTACCTACGAATTTCTTTCACAAACAATTCAAATCTCGAGTTGACATCTGCTCTTCTCCTCTCCCTCCTTCCTCACGGTTTCACTCATTTGGTGGTTAGACTTGTGACGGGCGACGAAAAATGGTCATCCTTTATAAAACTGTAAAACGTCAGAGAAAGTGGCAGGGTGGTTGAGGAAAAGACCCTCGCCACCACAGTTGGAAAGTGATTATAAAAGGAAAACGATTTTATTACTTCAACCATGCGAAATCGCTAAAGAGTAGTTCACTTTAAATGCTTACTACCTGTTTCAGCAACAATTAATGCTAAAATCTACTGTCAGCTAGTAGTGCGTCGATGTTGTTTCGTCAGGACAATGCAGCCAGATCCCACGAAACAAGAGTCATATCACAAAAGACTGAAGAAGAAATTGTTTGATAGAAAGTCCATCGATCCCCCTATTCTCCTTACTTCTGTCCCTCAGACTACCATTGTATTAAATCGTTTCTAAGGAGCTGCTTTTGCATTACTGGAAGAGGTTGAAATCAATATGTTTGCGTTCTTCGAACCAAAAACCAAAAGATTTTCACAATAAAGGTGTAAATAAGCTTAATGGGAGATGGATAGAACCCATAAGTGATCAAGGAAAGTGCAATCATTATAGTACAATATCCGGTTAGTCGTTTCATTCATTCATTTATTTGCATGACCCTTTGCAACTCTTTCCATGACCTGATACCATTCTGTATAGGAAATGAGGCATTTTTCAACATTAATGTTTAAAAATGGCCATACCCGTGCGTTTGTCCCCTAAAAGGTTAAAAATAGATTTTTTGAGATACCTAGAAGGTACTATGTCAAAAATTTAAATAAAACTATGCAAAAATCTTACCAAGCGGAATTCATAATATAAGCACTAGTTTGTTGTTCTCTATTATCATACCAACAATATTCTGAACTTAATTCATTCTCTTAAAATCTTTCTTCAGAAAAGCGATGATCGTACCTAATCGACAAAATGTGGAACATCCTATATTTTACTTAATAATGACATTTTTCAGATGATATCTCGTTTTAAGAAAACATTAACACCTCATTTATGATCACACATTTTTAAACCATGATGAATTTTGAAATCCACGCTATAGTAGGATCTTAGCAGCCGATTGTGATAATTTTCATGATTTGTATTCTATCAATTTTAATAATGCCATTGAATGGCCCCAATAAAGAAATTCGAGCTCATACATAATAACAGTTGGTGGTTCTGGTAGAGGTTTGTCGAAGTTTTCGCTCTTTATGAGCCAATAGCTGGTCGTTTCGAGGCCCCCGTCGAAAATCATCGGACCACGGTATTCCAGCTCATATCCACCCAGTTCGTCAAGTATCTCTTTCATTTGTTGACTAACGTGAACTCGGAAGGCTATAATGGTAATCGGTGTTGGATTTTAATAAATCATTTTCTAACGATTGTTAAAATGCCCATTGGTGGTTTAAAAGTGAACTTACATGCTTGGCTTTGTTGTGTTTTGCAGACAAAATAATGGATTACTTACACCTTGAGCGTCTTCTCTGGCTTTGAATCATCTATTCAGCTTGGCTGATAAACCAAAGCTATGTACTGACACTCTACCTAAAGCTCTAACTTGAGTTCAATACTTTTATTAACAAAATAAACATAATATCTCTTTTATTGGGAGGAGCACATTAGCAACGCAGTCGTATTTTCTTAACTTTTTCATATACTTTTAATAATCTCAAAGGGCTGGCCGTTTGGAATTTTTCTAACGATTTTGCCACTAACAGATGATCATGCTAAGGTGGGTTTTAGAAGATCGAAACGTCCCAAAAGGACTTGCTAGGAAGCTGCATAGATCAACATTAATTAATACATGTATATTATGCATTAATATATGTATCATAAACATCTTATAAATTTACTCTCGGTCAAAATAGAGAAAATCTCATCCCACATCAAAACATTCATAAATATTGTATGAAATATTTGTCGAACCAGCGCCAGACGACTCCATTCTGAGAGCTCGATTGACGGTGTCCCCGAAGAGACAGTATCGAGGCATTGTCAACCCGACAACTCCTGCCATGCAAGGTCCTACAAGCAAACTCGAAATTTTAAACTATTTAAATAATGTAAAACACATTCATCTAAAAATCGAGAACAGTATAGAAGAACGTGTCAAGTCATCTTCTAAGGACTGTGCGAATTTCGAAAAAAATTAAACAAGTGACAAAATGTTACCCATAATTAAAGATTCCTTCCTAAATGTACTGCTTTCCCCTACTATGACTTCCTTACATCTACTGTCAAGTCTACAAATGCCGATGTAAAATTTTCGATCCTGATTCGAAGAAATTACACACGCCAGTATCAACATCTTTCTGCTGCTTTGCGAAGTTTGCCTCTTCCAAATAATTTGGTAATTTATGAATCAAATGATGGTAGTTTGAAGGAACGAGCTCGAGAGAATAAATTGGTGTGTGGTATTTTTCCTAGACTAAGTTCTTCTGTCTTTTTTGACGTGATTGTCCTGGTATAACATTATCTCATTTTGATTTACCAGAACAGGTCTCTTATCCCTATCGAAGATTGCTTCAAACACCCCAAAAGCTGACAGTAGACGTGACTATTAGTTGTTTCTGTATTAGGTGCCATCAGACTCAAGGAAGAACCTGTTTCCAATGAGGTTTCCCTTGGCTGTAGTTGTGGCTGAGATCTTTTCCACTTTCTACGACGCTTACACTTTCCACGTAAGGCTATCATTCTTTTTTCACTTTTATTCTCCTAAAAGGCCTACGTTTTGGTGATTAAGACTATCTCCCATTTGGCTAAAGAAATCCCTATAAAATGGGAGGTGAATGGAGGAAAATTAGGAATGACTCATCAGCTCAATATCTTATTCTTTTTGCTTCAGTTAACTCTGTAATACTACTGATTGTGAAATTGCTTGTGGATCACCACCAATTCTTGTTGTTTTTGTTCCTCTCCGTTCAGAGAAACACCACCCTCCTGAACGCATTTTGGAAGTTTGCAAACATGAACAAATTTAGCCCGCAAAATACCGCAAGTCCATCATATCAATGCACCTGAATGCAGCCCAATGCGGATACGAAGAGGAACATCGGGCAGATGACGGATGGTGAAGGAGCCGCAAGCACTCAGCAAATCTAGCGCCACTGTCGCTATTTCTCCTGCATGCTTACGACCGTTCCTCACAGGCAGTCCTGATGCTATCATATATGCATCTCCGATCGTCTCGACCTATGAGGAAGAAGAAGAAGGCGGATAGTTAGGTCTGGAAGAGCAAATTTCCACTGTATTCTACCAGGTCATCAAATTAAGCTCTGTCAGGAGAAAGGTGGACAGACTAAGGTAGATGAGGAGGGATTTTCTTCCAAGCAAGCTCTTCTATCTTCTGTAAAGTGATTCTTTCCTGATGAGATATCATTCCTTTTTCCCCGAGATTGCTTCAGAGTTGCTGAGATTCAATTTTTGCTGCAATTAGTAGCAATAGTGCAAAGTGGATTATTCCTTAG
>JAUOZQ010000363.1:0-44195 GCA_030710315.1 Anomotaenia brevis
GAATTTCACACTGACTCAGAACGCCACTCCTACCGACACGCAGAGGATAAGACCGACTTTGACATTACAAATCTGTCGGTTGCGCTTGCAATATTGACGAGCCCAGTACCAGAGGGAAGTTCAATTTTGAACACCTTGAGAAGTCCTTTTTCTGATTCGTCGTTTCAGTGGAGAGACCAAGGTGGTAGAGCACATCCACTGGCATAGTCATGACATGAGGGGTGCTAATCTCAACTTTCTTTGACATGATTTATGTAAAGCTAAATAGTAAATATACATTAATCAATAAAATGCCAAAATGACGAAACTGACAGTTGCCGTAAACAGTTCCAAAACCACAAAATCTACTCTAGAGAGCAAACCAAACGATTGACCTAGGACCTCGAATTCGTGCTCTCTTCACAAGCATGGATTATGAATTATTTAAACAAAAATTGCATTCATATATAAATAATGTTATTTACAAGATTTTTGAATTGAAATTTGAGAGTAAATATATGTAAACCAAATTCGTCAACTCAGTAAAATGCAAAGAATACAGTTAAGGCTCGATATATCTCAAAGTAATTATTGATTTTCATAGTCATTAGCAAAGTCTGCGCACTATTCCATTTTTGTTTCTACTTTAGGTATTAACAATTTTTGGGATCTTTTTAATATCAGTCTCCATGGTAATAATTTTGTGATCAAGTTCAATATGCAAATTACTACAGAAAAGCATTTTGACTTCTACGAAGGTAATTGTTTGTTGATTCTAAAATGAACTTAATTTTCCTTTTTGAAAAGTGAATTGAAAATTTTTGAAGGCCACAATTTCTGAATTAAGGAAAACGAAATTTGATATTCTCAGGGTTTGAATAATAATTTAATGAAACTGAATGAATTAATGGGAGCTACTGATCCATTTAAAAGCCTCTGTTTAACTGCGCCGGTATCAGATCCAGGAGAGGGTCTGTTTCCTTGCAGTGAAAGCGTGTGTATGGTAGATCAACAGATGTTCACTGAATAACTTCTTCTTTCGCAAAAAGCAACCAATTGTTCGAGCTATTTCTGCGTGTCACTTAAAACGAGTACTTTTTTGGATCGAAATATCAAGAAGAAGATGCAGATACGAAGTTCGACCGATGTGACTACTGAATGGATACATGAAAATATAGAGAATTTGATAAAATGGAATTACCCGTAAATAATATATAGAAGAACCACATGTAAACGTCATTAAAACCACGCTGTAACTCAGCCAGTTTATGAAAAAGTTGCCAATCAGCAAGGTCCGTACTGACTGGAAGTTGCTCACAAACTGCGTGAACTTTTGGCTCCTCCATTTCTTGTTCTTCTTCATCTTCTTCTTCCCCATTGTCGTAGTCTTTTCCACTGGTCTCGGGTAACGCGGTTCGCGTTTGGCAGGGAGCCCCTCCATCTTCTTGGCGAATGTGCATTAGTCAAGCATCTCCATCCACTCAAACGTAGGTTTTCCTCCACTTCAAGCCTTACCATATGCCGATAGATGTAGGCTTCCTTGAACTCGACTATTTGCGTCTTGTACCTGTCAGAGTACACTGACTTGAACCTACTATCTGCACAGAAGCGAACGTTGTATCGCGTGAAGTCGACTTATTCTAACATTTTACATATATAATTTTTATGAATTGAGGACAGTTTTAGATATTGGAGTTCCATTTGGAGCCATACTACTAATTTTGAAAGTAATGTATTCACCTTAATAATGCAAACCTAGGCTATAGTGTAGGTTCTTTTCTGTTTCGCTTTATGAAAGCATAAAATAGCGTCCAGTAAATGGTTCGATTTTTCTGTCAGATTTTTGTTCTCGTGAATATTTAGCGGATTGAAAATGTAAATCACCTCCATTTATATTGCATAGACATTAAGCATCTTAATCAAACCTTAGATAAAAGGGCCAGTGTGTGGTTTGCATACCTTTTAAAGGGGAGTGAACAGAGGTAATAGGTTATGATGGAAATAGTGTAATCCTAAATTTAAGAACATCTCGTAGTCATGATGATAGGCATCCAGACCGGCCTGTCTTATTTTGACATATAAATCGTAATTCCAAATTTGGAAGTATTACAAAGGTAGGCCAGTGTGGATGCCCATCGTCATGGCTACGAGTTGGTATTACTTTTAGGATTATCCCGATTTTGTATCTATCGATACACGATATAGTTTCATTCAATCTTTAAGGAGCAAACGCATGGTAGAGGTTTAATTTCCAAAAAAAACAAAAATCAATTTTTGCCAACAAAAATCAACCGCTTGGCGTCGACCATCTGATTCAAAAGAAGCACTTGCGAAAGACGAGATTGATCGTGTGTCACGCAGTCGTTGTACTGCAGAATTTTCACATGCAATACATCTGCCGTGTGTCACTATAAATAAGTAAGAATGTGTTTAATGATGATAAATAAATAGGATGCGTAAAAAAGGGGCTTTTTTCGTCAATAGCTCAAAACCCACTCTAGCTTACAGACCAAAAGATTAACCTAGGATCTTGAAATCGGCAAAAAAAAAGAAAGAATTAATAAAATTCTCAAAAAATAAGTTTTAATTATGAAACGTTTATATTGTTATTTATCAATTTTAGGTACTACTGTTTTCCATTAATTAGGTTTATTTTTACAGGAGCAAAATAAGAGATGAATCCAGTAAAAGCACGAAAATAATTTTACTTAACTTTTTCAAATGTAAAGAACACATTTATTTATCGATTTATCTCTTTAATAAAAATTCGTTACGATTTTGCTGCTATTCATATGTGTTAGTGAAGTGTACGCACTATTACATTTTGGATCCTACTGTGGGCATTAAGAAATTATGGTAAGTTTAACAGAAAATCTATTACAGAAAAGCACTGTGACTTCTATGAAGGTAAATGATTATTGATTCTGAAGCGAACTTCAATTATGAATTTTGAAAATTGAGCTAAAACATTAATAAAAGTAGTATTGACTGAATTAAGGGGCTCGGAAATTGTGTTTCCAGGGTTTGAATATTAATTTAAGGAATTTAAATTATTAAAAACGAATATTGCTTTATTTGGATGACTCAATGTAACATCACTGGCATCAGAGTTAAACGTATTTTGTTCCTTAATGTGTACAACGTTTGTGGACGGCAGATCAAGAAATGGTCACTGAGTACGTTCTTCTTTCAAAATGTTTAAATGTTTAAACTATTTCTGCCCAGCATCACAAAGTAAATGCTCTTTTGATTCGAAACATCAACAAGGAGATGCACACAAAAAGTTCATTCGATGTGGCTGCTGACTGGATACATGAACGGGCCATGAAATAGATGGAATGAAATTACTCGTAAATAATACGTAGAAGAACTGCACGTAAACGTGATTAGTAACCACGCTTTAACACGGAACCAATTTATAAATAGGTTACTAGTCACTGAGACCTCTGCTAATTGGTAGTTGCTCACAAACGTCAAGCCTCACTTACCTTTAACTATTTCGAACATTTTTGTTTTCAAAATTAATTGATGTATTGGTAAATTTCGCCTCTTTTTCTAATTCATGCTATTTATTAATCATCATTAAACTCTTACTTCCCAGCCGGAGGTCTGCATCTTTTATTAGAGATTATTCTGTGAAGTTTTTCGGCAAAGGAACACCTAGACAATAATTCCTCAAACAATAACATTTCTATTTTATGTGGGTTTGAAGTGGAAAAATATAATATCTCTCTGCATTAAGGCGGCCGAATTTCTTAGATATGATTCTTACTTAACAAAACTGACCTTTGTAATGCAATGATTAAACAATATTTCATAAAATCGTGAAATGAGAAGCAATTCGTTGGAGAGAAGTCATATCATTAATGAATAAAAGATAAATACTAGCAATAAAGTAACATTCATCTTGGCTGCTGGTTCGTATAACGGTTTAATTCAATGTCAAATGTAGCTTTTCGTTTTTTTGCGAAATATATACAATTTTATTCTGGTACAAGTTGTAAACACATTCAGTCCCATGGAAAATGTTTTTACGAAGAACAAAATGTTTACAAATATTGCAGGAGATGGAGAATCATAAAGGCAGGTTTTAGTACTTATGTGGTAAAAATAGAGGCATTAAGAGCATATTTTTATAAGAGGAATAATTACTTGCTTTTGGTGATTTTCAATAACTGAGAGTGGGAGAACTTACTGGAAAAAGGTAGCCACGTAGTGCACTCCAAATAATAGTACTTTAACACATTTACAAACATTTATCTGCATTGGTCAAGTCCCGAATTCAGGAGATTTTAAATTTGTATCGTGGCGGCTTGACGTCAGCTAGACAGTCTCGACAGCAAAGTAAAAGCAATGCTTCCAGGCTCACACACTGCGTGTCCAAACCTAGCTATTCAACTCACCTGATGCCAAACGCAGCCTGGATCATGTAAAACCTCCTGAGTGCATTACTAAAGAGCGTAGGCTTTGAAAGAGCTTTCTCCTTTTCTCCTTACTAGAGTTATACCATCTCATAAGAGGGAGTTAATGCATTTTTAGAGAGAATCTAAGCGCAGCCTATCCCGTTACAAACTTCGAATAAAGAAGAAATCTGAAATGAAAACGGCCACAATGTGCATTCCATGTTTATTAATTTTTTGTACATAGTACAATTTATTAAATGGTTATAGTGCTACAAATTACTGAATGGAAAAATTTACAACTAAAATATTTGTAAAACAATTCAATCTGGAATAAGTAAATCTGTGCAGAGTTCTTGAGACATATTTAATACTATAATATAAAATGCTAATTATGATATGAAAACAATTATGATCAGTTTTTCATGGTGCAAATGTAGTGACCCTACGTTTTCTTTTCTCCTCTCTCTCGTTTCCGAACTCATCTTACCTTGTATGTCTGACCTATCTAGTGAGAGCTGGTAAAATCTGTAATGGGGCTAACCACAACATTAGATTCTCATCGTAAAAACAGCAATGACTGTGTTTGAATGAACCAGCGGATATCCTCATTTGTATATGGAAAAGCGATACATTAATTAGGCAAAAATATTATATTTTCTTTCCACGAAATGGATGGTGAAGTGAACCTAAAAGTAAATACTATGGCACTCTAAGAATGGCACTCTAATCCCGTTCTCCACACGTACCCGAATTCCAGAAAATACATAAATTCAGGCACTGGCACAGACGGCCGACTGAAAAATAGATATCAATTGTTTACAGATGCATGCGAATTAAAAAAAAATGGTTGGTTTATAAGCGTCGAATTTTTAGAAGCTACACCTTCTCAACCCCGACTTAAAATTAGAACCCTATTTTTCATAATAGCGAGAGCAGACATTTTAACTATTTTCCACTTTCGGGATTTTCTCTGACTCATGCCACTGTTTAGAGGGCAAATCATTCGCAAACTCACCCACTGTCAGATGACATTGTTTATCTCCCGGGAATAGAGAGCACCAACTCTCTTTCAAAAGTAGTCTCTCTGGTTTTGAACCCTGCGAAGAAATATCTAAGTTTGAGCGAAAACTACAAAAAAGGTGCCTAAATTTTTATGCTACAGTATGAAGAACTGTGTGTTACATAGCCCCCCAAAAGTAGGCATTTGCACTTTATTTTGTTCTAGAAAAGTATCTGTTTGCTTATTATTTTTCCATATTAAAAAGCAAAGGTACTGACTGGCAGACCAACAGCAACTTTGTGGAATTTCAATACAAATCTTCAGTATTCTATTTTGGGCTTTTAAGAAAGGATGCTTACCTATATGGTTTTTAAGGTATGCGGCAGTAGGATATGTAAATTTCCACTAATGTTTACAATCTATTACGCACGAAGACATACCTTTGCCAGATACTCCATGAACATGTCCTTTCCACATGTTTCATTTCATTCGATAATTGACACAACATATGTATTTAGAAGCACAGATAACTGCATAGACTTGAACGTATTCTAGATAATATCCAGATAGTGATGTAGTAGTAGTGGTTATTTATTTTATTCAGTATTCAATTTAATGCCACAATTTTTAACAGAAACATTGCAGATATAAGCGATTTTCATATCGACAACACTCGTTGAAGTTAAGCGTTTACTCACTAAACTCTGATGTAACAATTCCAAGGTATCGTGGATGTTTTACAACTTCATATATAGAAACTATTTAACAAAAATGGAACAATTCTCTGGTTGTAATACACAATTACGATTATTGATTTCGACGGATTATCTGAACTCAAGAAATTTTAGATGACTTTTAGAAGAAAAATTTTGATCCCTATAAATCTAACACGAAAGCAGATTTTATTAATATTTCTTTCAGATTTTTTTCGAAGAGGTGCCTAAACTTAGAGAGGACAAAATCGATCTACTTAAGGTTTACAAAATGTTAAACCCCTTCACTCTGATTTTAAATTGAGTTTTGACGATTGTCCTCTAATTTTTGAATGATGGTAATGTTTATTCTGCTTTCAATGGAGTTGTCACTTAAAATGATATCATCACCGAATCCAAAGTCACAGCTTAATTTATTGGAACCACTTATCTTAAATCAATATATTGGTCTATGCTCGTCACCTCGACAATTGTGTAGACCTGTACAGGTATAAGCCTTCAGGAACTGTGTTATGATCGACATTTTAGCCTGTCTAGTGCTCAGGTGGTACCGATTCTAATTACTAAACCATATTTTGGTTAAATTCCAAAAGCGTTCAAAGTATGGGATAACCGAGATTCCATGTATGCACTTGCGTTATGGTAAATAAACAGCACGGATGGGTGAGGTGTTGCTTGGGCGCTACCGTACTCTAAACGATTAGTGCTTGATCCGTGGTCGCTATCACCCCGTCATTGAAAGGCGTTAGCGCAGCAAGTTCTCCAAAATGTTCACGGGATCACAGTTTTACTGCAACCCTTGCGTCCTTGCAAAATCAATAACTGAAGTCGCTGCTTTAAAATCCGTGATAATTTACTGCAAGCACTATCTGCCATCGATGAACCAAATTTTGAAAAAGGTCCTCTAAGCTTCACAACCAACTAAAGAGCCCTTAGGTCTATCGCTGTTTCCAGATTTTGTGGATTCATAAAGCTCCGGAAAGATTCTAAAGTAACGCTTTTATGTTTTATAAGAACAGCAATATATGATAATTTATAAAAAGGTGATTCTTAATGGGCGATAAAATTATGTCTTCATGAAGGACACATGTCGGTTTATCTTTGCAAATCACCAATATCATAGAAACACAAAAATCAAAAATTTATTTCCATTTCTATAATCAGTAAAATCGTTATATCACCATGGTTAAAGGTCGACAAATGTAAACCCACTCCCTGATTTTTTTCTTTTGTAGTGCTAACTTAGAGCAATCAGCCATTAATATGAGCTTGATAAAAGCCCATTATCTGTCAAACCCCTCCTGTTGATTAAGAATACTTGTGCGGAACTCATTATTTGCCAGATATGACGTTAAAGTAAAGCTTTTTGAATGCATATATCTTGTTTTTACGGAAACATCGTTTTACCATACTGAAAGTATTTCTGATTCAGAGAACCTTAGGCGAAGTTGAGTTTCGTAGCGGATGCAAAGCTGCAGATACGTCAAACAAAGTAAAAAATAACTACCCATACATTTCAAAAATGCATTTACTCTCATTACTAGGAGATTTGATGAAACATCACTATTCTGCATGCATTCCAGAAGTCAACCTGCAACGAGGTTTCATGAAGGTATGCATTTATTTAATTAATATCTCAAATAGCACTGTCCCCTGAATTAAATTGGCTAACTTTAATATGATGGGAGGAGGTAATTTAATGCACTCTGTTGTTTGAAATGTGGACCCTTCCTCTGCACAATGCTTAGAGCCATCGTCTGCGGCCCGGTTGTTCATTACCCCACCCCTTGTACTGGCACCTGGAGCCACGCGGACCATGTTGACATTGCAAGTGCTGACAGCAAAAGTCATTTTTCTGATTAGGCCAACAGGGTTCGCCTTGGCTACGGCATGCTCCTTAAAAAATCATGCAAAAAGCTCACTTTGAGCAATAATTTAAAAACGAATATGTGTAATTATGCTAAAAAGTTTCTGCGTATAGGAACATGTTCTTTTGAAGCCAAATAATAGCCATTTTCATCATTAACGTTTCTGACCAAGCAAAATTATTCATCCCTAATTTGTCTTCATATTTACATATTGCGTAAAAAGAGGTACCAGACATTTCTTGATACGTTTTACAGCATTTCAAATTTATTTTGCTGCAGGAGCAAATTGTTGTCAGTCTGGACACAAGAATGCAGCCGTACAGCTGATATTCATTGTAGGAATTCGACGTATCCATAAATGCCTGAGAACAAAATGTTATTTTTTGTTTTTTTGGACTCTGCAGTTAGAACATTATCACAAAGGGTATAGTTTAAACAATTAATGAACAAACCGCGGAGTATCTTTTTCTTCGAATTAATGAATCTTTTGTGAATTTTTTCAATATCTACGTGCATAAATCTCAAGAGAACTCCCTAGAAATAACTGAAAATTTTACAAACTTAGCCTCGATGGAATAGAACGATTGGGAGCAAAGTAAACTGAGTAATTACAATTAACTTAGCTGCATAAACCTGTAATGCTATATATACCTTACCATTAACATGATATAGGAGTGCGGTCAAAACTAGAATAAGCGCTGTTGGACGCATGGCGAGTCTGCGTATGATATTTCTCAGCAGATTTTAAGATCAGCGTCTTATATACAAATGATTTGGCACTTTAAAATTAAGCGTTTTCCAAAACAAATGTTATGAAAATGTGAAATATAATAGGCTGGTTGTATAAATTGGGTAAATTAATTTAAATCATATTACAGATTGATGTCCTTTTTCGCTGAAAGTGCAAATCACTGTAATATATTGAGGTGTGAAAACATTATTATACAAATCTGAAAACAGCTCGATCGCGTCAATCCAAAAAAGTACTTTTTTCTATAATTTCCATCGTTTTGTGTTTTCGATAATGGTTCAGCTTTTACTACTTAGTGCCCATCATTAAAACGTAATAATTTACTTACATTATGAACCACACTAGTGGGTTCTGATGGACATTATCGTATATTCGTTGATTATAGTATTGGTGCTCTTATGAACATATTGCTATACAGCTAACTGAATTGAATTTAAATACACTACTTGTTTTGTCTTACACAGGCAAATCATTAGCAACCTAAAAAATCCTTACTATTAATGAAAAGGAAATAAAGGTATAGATTTCCCGATTGTAATATGTACTTGAAATTGTTTAAAATTCTGGTTTTAATCACATCAATGTTGTTAGATTGTATTTGTTCATATTTTTGCAGAAGGAAAGTACAAACCGACAAATCCTATTCCAAGTTTGACAAGTTTTTAAAATTCACTTTAGAAAACGATTTAGGGCTTTACCTTATACCTCACACCTGCGTTTGCCTTCCTTGTCATCTTCACTGCCGATAATTTGGAGTTGTCTCCAAAGGTATTTACCCCTTCTACCATTTACCTGCTGCCTTATAATCTAGTGTCTAAGCCGAATTTTTTCAAATTCATCTAGGCAACTATTTGTCATTATTTCTTCCTTCGGCCCGATTTTTATGAACCGAAGAAAATCAAAGGCTTTTCGTTTTATGATGGACTTTGACGCTTCCAAAATGTAGCAACTCGCTATTCTAAATAAGTAATCCTCTAAACATAAATAAGGCATAGAAACCTTACAGTTAACTCTGTATAATTTTCTACAGAATTGTCATGGTATTTAAAATTTTTATTTAGAAAATGGCCACGACTCATTGTAAACCTATTTCAACTCCTTTATAAAGGTCCATCTCGAGAACACCACGAACACGGCCATCTTCTGGATATTTCTGTACCTGGTTCAAAACCATAGAGATGTACTTTTCAAAGAGAGTTGATACTGTGGCGTCCTAGGAGGTAAATAAGGTAAATAAGGTAAATAAGGTCACGCGACAGTGGGTGAATTTGCCAAAGGCTTGCTTTCTACACAGTGACATGAGACGGAGAAAATTCCTCGAATTTGCTTCGGAAAGTGAAGAGAAGTTAAAAAGGCCGCCATCACCAACCTTCGATTTATGGGCTCACAAGTAAGGCTATTTGCGATTTAACAGATTTTCAGCTCTTAAAGAAAAATGAAGGTCTACTTTGGGTCAGGATCGATAAGACGCAGCTTCAAAAAATTCGGCCTTTAAAATAAAACAGTTTCTCAGTAATTTGTTTCCATTTTGCACATCTGTTCTCTATTTTTATTCTTTAGTCCAGTTAACTGGTAGTGTTTGAATTTATGAATTTTCTGGCTGTCGGTTACGTTTGTAGAATGCAAGTAGTCCTTATTCTTTGAGTGCCATAGTGCTTTATTTTAGATTTACTTCACCATTCATTCCATAAAAATAAAGTGGAAGATTTTAGTTTAATTATAAATCATTTTTCCATAGTTGGACTCTTTACGATATCCGCTGGTTCATTCAAATAGTCATTGGTGTTTTTACGATGAGAATCTAATGCTGTGGTTAGCTCCATTACAGCTCTTACCAGCTCTTATTAGATAGGTCAATCACTCAAGGTAAGATCGCGAATAACCGGCCACCCAACGGCATCGGTGTTAATGGTTAAGTGTATTCTGCCCGTTCTTCGTGAAGTTCGATTTTGGGTCCCAGTGGTCTTTTCTTCACCATGCGACTCTCTAGATCAGATTGTGTTAAGAAGTTCTTTGACAATGATTTTTTTAGTATTATTTAGGACTCTTAAGAAAGCGAGCGAAACGATCTTCATGCCGAAAAACGTCATCAGCTTACTTGATCTGGAAGCAGAATATTCTGCTACTACAGTGGTCGCGTTGGGCTTTGTCGCCTGTAAAATTTTAGGAATGGATTATGAATGCCAGAATTCCGTCTTGCCAACATATTAGGGTTCTTGCAGAAGTAAACGAGGTGTTTTAATTAATACAAAACATCCAAAAGGAGTAACGCTACTATGCGCTTAGCAATTTGGCAAATTAATAGCAGGGTTTGTAGACCTTCTTTCACTACCTCATGGCATTCATTTTGCAGATGTTAGGGCTTGGGAGAGTGAGGCAGGCCCTCGTAATTCCACGAGGCCAGTGGTGTTGCACTCCTTCTTAAAGTTAAATGTTGATGAAAGAGAGATTTCAAATACAACTGAGAAGTTGCACAAAATTTCGGCATATTCAGAAGTTACCTGTTCTATATTCTGAAAATTATATTAATATTCATCTGATAAGCTTGAACTAAAATACATTTTCCTTTCACTATTGTCCAGATAATGTGTGCAGTTGTTTAAGTCATTAATATGACTCCTTGAACTTATTCAAATAAACTTTGGAATTACCACCTGTAGAGTCTCTGATGGCCGTTGTCTAACGTGACGTTTACTAATCAGATAATTTGGGTAGCAGAGCCTCTTCGTATATTAAAATAAATATAACATATAAATATATGTGTTACATCAGTTTCCTGACAAGTTAATATATGCAGCACACTAAGTAGCTCAACTCTTCACAGTCATGAAACCACATACTCCATAATCATGAGTATGAATGTCTTTGTTGTAGTATTTGGCAAACAAAGCGTAGTGTAGCATCGGATTGTTAGATATGATTTTCTACAATTCAATATTGGACAATTACAGACTCCAACGACAGCTGTTTTTTGCCTGTCATTATGATATTTGAACAAAACAAATTCTCTTTCTAAAAAGCAGTTCGTAAATGCTTCTTTCAACTGAAAAAAATATGACTTTCTTGACTATAAGCAATCACAAATAAGACCGCAAGAAATTTAATCACGATGCTTCATATTGTTGAAAATTACTAAAATCTAGTTAATACAAATTGAAATATGAGAATTGCGAAATGAAATAGCAACCAAAAGGTAGAATTTTTTAATTTTCGCTTCTGTAACTCATGTAAACGAACAACGGGGAACTGTCTGACCAAAGAAGGTTGGTCCTTGTTTCCTTCTTTCAGTTAACTTATTTGTCCGAAAAAATTTTTCAAGAGGCCAGCTATGCAAAATCTGTTAAAAATTACTGATGATAAAGGCTTGGTGGAGATTTCAGAATGGAAGTGCATTCTTCTATCAAAGAGTACATTAGTCGACCTGAGACGATAAGGCTGTGTCAAAGGAAACTCAACTCATTACCAAGAGGACATGATACCTCTCTCAATCTCAAGCACTCAGGTGGAAGATGATATCGCCAGGCGAGTAAATTAACGAGGAGACGAGCAGCCAATTGAACTAGCCATGGCAGAGTTTCCCCTTCCTTTTCCAGACAGAATTTGTTATCCCCGTGTGAGCAATCAGGTGAATTAGGATACGCAACCAGTTATTCCTCGGTACTGCATCTTTTAGCCACTCGAAATCCGAATATTTATGCCCAAAGTTGAAGACGATTGCGGTCCGCTCGTGCCAGAAATGGCCGACATCACTCGAGAACTCGGTAGGAAAGTACGGCTCATCCCGTAATGAGGAAGGTGGTGACTGTCATGGTTTGGCAGAGGCGAAAACCTGTATTCTCTCACGCTCTCGAAGGCGTAAGCGAAGAAGTAGACGAAGGCGAACTCAGGCATATTCGCTCTCTGTGCACATGCGGTCTCGGGGAATTCGATTGGTTAAATTCGTGTTTCGACTCCTCCTCCTCCTTTTTCTGAGTGTTGGCGCTGATTTAGATAGCAGCCGTAGAGAGCAAGAAGCGACAGACAATTCCAGTTGCCAGAATCGAACGCAAACATTGCTGGAGTAATCTCATGCGTGAACGCCGTTCCCCAGTTTGTGGAAGTGACGATCAGCGTCCTAATTCTAGACAGAATGTTGTCTGGATGCGGTAGAAGACTTACGAACCCCCCAAGGGAGCTTACCGGATAAAGTTAATTTAAATAAGCATTTTAAATGGCGCTGTATTTCGAATTGTCTCTACTAATCTGAAGGCAACGCTGTTGATTTGTCGTCATGTTTACTGAAGTATATTTAATACATTACTGACATTTTGCAGCAGGCACCAAGCGATATTATTTTTGAGCATTGAGATTCCTAGACTTATTTGGTACGTTTAGCATGAATATTCCATTAATAATTGCTTAAATTGGACGAAACGTATGTGACAATGCTAAATTATTTTAGCCGTTTCGGCTTATTCATATTTCGTGGGCAACATAATTTATATTTAACCAAAAGCATAACAACGACGATAACACTTCAAAGAAGGAAGATTTCCTCATCTTAGGAAAATCCTCATTCACATGATAACAGTCTTTTAATGGCTGGCGTGGTGAAGATGGTTGTGTCGACGTTTGTTGGATTTGGAGTTGGAGCTGGTGCAACAGCAAACAGGGCGAATTCAATCGCTCATTGCAAAAATTCCGCATTGTTGCTCCTAACAGAGCTCCAGGAAAGGAGTTCATTCCGCCACTGTGATTCTGGCCTTTGTTTTTGCAAATCCGACATGTATAAACACCACATTTTCCTACTTTTACCTCATCTTTGAAGAACGCAATTAGCACTACAAAATAAGGTGATAGGGATGTAGGCAAAGGTGAGGTTTTGACAATGTCCAGTGCTGCTACAAGGTAGCACACTATTTTAATTCACTGAATGCATTAATGAAATGACTCAAGCAATGTGTGAGATCGAGTCTGTCAAATGTGAATTGCTGCCAACGGGCTCATTGGGTATTGATTTTGCAGTTTCAAGTTCTGGAAATGTGAGAATTAAATTATTGACTGGATCGATATTCCATTTATACTGGTTACTCACCCGACGATAAGAAAAATCTGCAGTAAGAGGGATGTGGAGGTATTTCCGCTGACGGTACTACAAACTGCTTCACGATTTTTTTTCAATTTTCTTAAATGCTGCTACCAACCTCCTCTAGATTAAAGGGCTATTTCTTGAAGATCAGACCAAATTATTTTGCCTCACGCTGGCAGATGCACCATTTGATGAATGAATACTTTTCAACGGAAATCGCCAGCCAGCCAGTTATTCAGCCAGCCTTGGTTTTCTGGCTCGTAATCAGGTTCGCGAATGCTTCAGAGGGAAGGATTTCCTGTAGAATGTGGCCTCTCTTGGACTGCATTCATCCAATAATCTGTACATCTCCCGGTAAATGTGAGAACTTAATATCGGGCTTAGGCTTGGTGATAAGCTCTAGCCAAGGTTGGACTGCCAGTTGAATCTGTGCGCTGCCTCGTTGCAGTATTAGTCATGGATTGGGATACACTTTGCCATGTGTGATGCAAAATAGAATAGGCATTTTAGAGATTAGCTACCACGAAGCTCAAGCGTGGTTGTGGCGAAGACTTAGTGTCAGAATTACATCAGTGTGGTCGTCGAATTTTGGCCTTATTAAAAAATAGCTAGTTTGGCTTTCAAGGCGTATTGTCGGAACTAGCATTGGGGTAATTTTCCGAGAATTCGAAGTCACTGGATTTGCTGATGCACCAGCTCCACCCTTATTACCACCGCCAACATTGCCACCACGACGACATTCAACAGCGACAATAAAAAATGTGCCCCGGAGTAGGCGCAACTTCACATACCACACAACTATGGTTTCATTGCTATAGATTCGTCCGTTTCACTTTTTTTCGAATTTGAATTGTAAACCATGGCAGCATTATTGTAGCCAATCCCCCACGCTATAATGAAGGAAAGCTGCTTAGAACTCCAGTACTTTTGCAGTTCTGCAAGCTACAAAGCTAATTTTGAAGAAAATATGAAATCTAGCCAGTATCCATAAGGTATTTTGCATTTCAATGATTAATTGGTGCATCGAATAAGATAAGTCAGACAAAACCAATTTTTCTCAGTCATTAATTGCAAAGATGATGCGAGAATGAAGTAAACTATATGTGTTAGTGGGAAAGCTCTTGGCCAGTAAGAAGGTCCCAGGTTGGCGATTCAGAATTGGTTTGAATCGGAACCTCTCAGCTCCTTTAGTAATATTCACTTTACCTTCGGTTGACAAGATGTCATGATTTCGCACTGACAATTAGAAAATGAAATTGCTATTAGTGGTTTTTGCAATCGTGGCTGAAATCGGTCATTTGCATTGTAGAATTCAAACTTTAGAAAAATGTGATATTGTAGATATCCCCTTCTATTCTATAATCCATTAAAATCAGTTCAAATAACTAGAAGTTAATCATTTTGTCATTCGCTCTTTTTTAAGAATCTTTAATAATTGCATTTCCATTAGATTAAAATCGAATTAAATATTACGAATTTCAAAAATATAGAATTCTGATATATGGGAATGTGTTCGAAAATGCCGATACAGTGAAATTCACAAAGGAGAGAAATGAAAAAGATTACATATGGTTTCACGGTTGATTAAAAAAAATGTTGACCATCGGTTGGTATATAGAGAAGTTCATACATCCAGACGCGTTTATAGTGAGTCCATTTTTCTAAAAGCAAAATATTTAGACAAACCTGATCTGTGATGAAATTGAAACCAACCCTTCCTACTGACCGGTCAAAATTATTTGTAGCCATATACCCAAAACGAAAAAGATAGACTCCGTCTTTCTAACTACTGCGTTATCTGCAGAAGACACGGTAAGCACTACGAAATATACTGCTGCGCTTGGACAGCAACCAGGCTTGTGTTTCATGCCAGATAATCTATATGCAAAGGTAGAAGGGACAGAGGTGCGTGTTAATGCTCATGTGTACCATGCATGAGGCCTTCCAGAGTTTAAATAGGCTACATTTGATTTCTGTTAAGTAGGAATCGCCACGTGATTGGTTGATTAGGAATTGTTCTAGAATGCGATTTGTTGTGCATGGCTCTTCCTTTGGGTAGCCTCACGCCACAGGCGCATTGACATCAATAGCAAATCGGTTGAAAAAGAGGTTCATGTGTATTTCTTTATGGTAAATAAACTTATTTCATAAAGTATGAACTTGTAAAATAAGACTTTTGCACTTTTCAAGCTTATTTTCATCGACTTACAAACTACGTTGACATTAAATAAATTATAATTGACAAACCCGAGAACTATATCAACACAATTAATAGTATAAGATGGGCCCATCTATATTTGCTTTTATAAAAATACATAAAAAATAACCGATCCTAAGATATCTTATTTTCATTTTGTAGACTACTGTTCTACTATTTATGTTTGAGCCAGCCGTTAGTCTTCGAAGTGAGCTAACAACCTCTACAAACAGGTGAATAAAATCACCAGATTTTAACAGAGCAAGGCAAACACTATGTTGATCAACGATATTCCATAAAATTGCCTATTTAATATTGCACTTAAAATTAGAAACACGTGAAGAATGATCTGGTATACATTTCTTCTACTAAACCACGAAATTCCGGCTTCCTATACGCAATAAAAGTTTTAGTGTTAAGAATAAAGAGAACTGAAATGTAACCTGCTAAAACGTTGATAATAAGGAATCACTTTTATTTTTGCAAATGTAAAGTTTTGCTGCTTCGCTGGTGATTATTCAACCGAATTAATTGTGCGAGACACTAAGTAATCATAACTTCAAATCTGAAAACACTAAATGAATCTCCATGAGCGCACAAAGTAAAATATTTTACAAATATACAACGAGGTTCACCAAATTCTACTAATTTAGTGAGACCTTTCGCAAGTGATTCTTAAACGTGGGTTCAAAAATAGGTGATAATTCTATGTGTGACAGGTATTTATTTGTAATATGTACAACCTGCAATTTGGGTTTGGGGAGAGAGCTAAGTTGGTTGGAAATGTCTCCTATCCAGCAAGAATGAAAAAGCGAATATAAGTAAAGGAATGGGAGGAGGGAAGTGTGTTGATTAATTGGCAGGAGGGTGGGTTTACGGTGTGGGAAGGGAAGGTTCGGGGTTGGGCATGAGCTCGGGTATTTAAGAATGCGGGAGGCTGTCCAGAGGCACAGGCAAGTTAGCGCAGTCAGGAAATAGCTCCGTCACCCTAGCACGCATCGCGTGATATGGGGCAGTGCTGGAGGCCTCAGCAACATCAGCCGAGTCGACGATTTCCTTCCTCTCTTTTTAGCTCCACGTGCCGTGGCTGTCACATAGATGGTTGCAGCAGCAGCTGATAATGGGCTGCAACCACCATCCAGGTTGAGATTGAGTGCGCGTGTTGCCACATGGTCGGCCAGATGACTCGGCACGGACAGATCGAGATTGAGGTTGGAGCCGAAACGACTCGTGAGGTCCTCAACAGCACAGGGCTGGCGTTAGTCTCGAGGCTATTGAGGACATTCTTGAAGACTTTCCTAATGCCCTTTTTCGGGAGACGTGCGACAGCGGGAATCGCCTTGAAGGTACTAGGTGGTCCTTCCTGTGGATGACTACGCCCGCCACCTTTCTGCTGTTGCCACGAGGATCGCTCTTTTTCACAATTCGTTTATTCATTTAATTCTCCTGATCGGTTATTAATTTGGGGTCATGGTGCATGTCGGCTATTTGCCGAATGTGCCGAAGCGCTATGATGAGAGCTCTGTTAGAAGAGGAGAGGTTAGAGTGCTCAAGGGTGGTATTTGCAGGCAAACTTGCTCGACATCGTGATAGGTGCGAATGCCATGGAAGTGAGAGGTTTATACATATTACACGACTGTTCAAAATTGGTGACAAAATCACATTCCAGTTGCGATTGAAAAATGAAATTCAATGAAATCTCTTGTCAGCAATGTAAAAGACACCAACGCAAATGGCTATGCAATTGACATTTGTGTTCAGAAGTGGTTGGTGATCCTGATTACATTACCCCACGTCCCTCGTGTATTGACGTACTTTGCAAAGATAATCCATATAAATTCCTAGTATATGAATATAGCAATGTACCATGCAATAAAAACAAATAATTGCATTCGTTTTCAAAACATCCCTCATCAGATTTTGCTTGCTTGCTAGAAAATAAATCGCAATTAGTAAAACAAAAATTTCCCTTTCATTATTTTCACAATCTTCATAATTTTCCATAATCTTCTTATTGAATATTTTTGATAGACTGATTATTTTAAACATCTGGAAGCCAATGTGAGCCTTTGCTACATTAATTGACCAAAACACTTCCTGATTTCCGAACTTTAACACGGTTTTGTAATAACAAAAATGTGTGAATCGGAACTCACATATCTATAAAAAAGAAGGGTGTTCCGAACACATATTGAAACAGCAACAAACGATCTCTTTATATGGCGGTCAAGAAGAGTCATCAATTGCAAGCCTGAAAAAGACAAAACGAGTTGTGGAAAATCCATTATTCGGTAACTAATAAGTGAAATATTGCCCATTATAGATCAAATCAGTAGCTTCTTCCTCAAGGCCACATTTCCATTCAACAACAGATCCGAGGCCTCACTCGCATTTGCAATCCCCTTCACGTCGGATGGAATTCTAACGACTATCGGAGGAATCAGCCTCAACTGAGAAAAGACGTTGAGCACGGCATTCATGAGGTAGGTGGGGCAGGAAAAAAGCAGCTACCTTCCGGTGGCCACGGCCATGAAGGGAACGGCTCTGTAGTCTAGACGGCCGTCCGGATAACAGAAGACCTCCTACCGTCGGATTCCCCACACCTACGTAGATGGCTGAGAACTGCCGATTTTGTTTTATACACGCATCCCTCCACCAGCATTTCATAACATGAACAACATTGCGATCGCTAAAAGACATTTCTTATTAAGGTGGCACGACATCAAGGATTCACTAATATTTTACGCATTCTCTATATTGCAAAGGGAGTGGTTATATGTCCGATTCCGTATTCGTTGTCTGGCCATAAGAACAGCTTTTGAATTTCTGAAGGAAAGAAATTGGAAGAATTTTGGTGGTGGAGCAAACGTCGAAAACATCTGAACTGAGGTTTATTCAAACGAATAGTTAAAATGGTCCACTAATCTTTATCATCGAGATTGTTGAATTAAATTTTAAATCTGCAATGGGTTTAAAACTGAAAAAGATGAGATGTTGCTACCGCAGGGGAGGAATACTTTATTATTTCCGTTAAAAGCGCAAACAACGAACATGTTCTAATTTCAAGCAGATTTGTTTTTGAAATTTCGATGAAATTCTTTCCTAAACGCTATATAACGATTTTACTAAGGTGAGATTTAAAGGGATTCCTTTAAAATAAAGTGATTTCAATCATATGAAGGCTTTTCTTTCAAAATTGATTTAGGAAATTATCAACGAAAGGTAAACTGTAGATGAAATACCGTACAAGTAGTAAGAGAACTAGAAGTTAAATGAAATGAAGTTACATTACATTAAAAATTGGAAACGAAATTGGGTACTGAAATTCTGCAAAATATAGTTATTATCTGTGATCGGATTGATACGAATCCTTAATTGTTTCCATTTATAGCAATAAGGAGTGGTGAATTCGATTAAGCAACAACAACTACTTTGGAATAAAGAAAGGGCATTAGAAGAAGAAGGAGAAGTATATTTGACTGAAACATTTTTTATTTATAATTTGAGATCATCGGTTTGTTAATGAACAACATTTTTTGCTAAAAGTTTTGATTTCATATATAACGGAAATTCAAGGAATGGCTGATATTAGGCTTTTGGTCACCAATTCCAAATGTATCGTTAATTATGGAGAACTTACGACTCTTCTAATATGTATCGTGTTAACACTTAATAAACCTGAATGTATACGTTTTGCATTTTCATAATTTTCGGACTTATCTCCTCCAGGATGATAACTTAATGATTTCGATTTCATTCATCATATTGTGAGTAAACGGGAACGTAACCGATTAATTGATTATAAATTGCAATATTTGATTCGGTGATCTCTGAATTTAGCGCTAATAAGAAAAACTCATAAAGAACATCAAAATTGAATCTATAATTTCGCAAAATTTAAGTATTATTATTTTTTGGGGTTATTACTTTGACTTTGGTGAATTCAATTAAATTCTATACGATATATATATAGATATATTGTTGTGCAGTAATTAGTTAGCGAACGCATTTGTTTTAATCCCGTAAATCGTTGCAGAAACGTCCAATGGAATAGGATATTAAACACTATTATGATTTAGGTACTGTCATCGGTATCACGGCAAACCAGTCGACATCGGTTTAATGTCGTACTAAAACTAACACGAAAAAATCGGACAAATTTCTGTGTACAAATGTGTCTATGGTTCATCGGTTGTATTCACAATGACACTAAACTCGGTATCCTGATCCCATTGAATTCTGTATAAAAACAGACATAAAAGAGATCCAGATTATCCTAAATCACAGGTGTTCTAAAAAGTCCCTCAGAAATCCAAACTGTTAGTTAGGACCTGGATTCATGGAAATCATTGATCAACCACTGCGTCGGGCAGTTTCGAGGGTCAAACAAAGCCTTCGTTGATTGTGGTCATGTAACCCTTTGGACGGACTGACAACTACTGTGGCTACTAATAGGAACAAGACCACTCAAAGGTTGGGACAGATTGAAAAAAAGTTGTGAGCAAAATACTTTACATTCGAAATCAAAGTGGTCAATAAATTCGGTTTCATAATACTCATGCAAATTAGCAAAATCTACAAGGCATTCATTAGATCTCCGTGAATATTTAGGCTAGAGAAGAAAAACAATAGTACCATTGGAAATGGGGCCACCCAATCAATAAAGAGAATTGAATTCTAGTGATGAATTCAAAAATATTGGAAGATATAGTGCAATATCTGGTAAAGAGTCTGTAGAAAAATTAACTAAAAACAAAAATGAATTATGAAAGATTAAAGATTTCATTTATTTGGTGAAATTAAATGACGAAGTCAAAATAGCTATTATTCAACTAATTAATTGACGGAATTAAGCGCCTCAAATCGTCGTCTAAGAAGCAAACAGAATTGGTAGAAAACGGAATACCAAACTAGTGGAAATCCATGAAGGAGAGTATATTATACGTCTGCAACTTCTCCTAGCACAAAATCATATGAACTGGTGAAATTCTGCAAAAAGCACCCACATTCCTGCAGTAGGTGCTCGTTTTTTCAAGCACATGTTGCCGTTTTCTTCCAGAGTATATACGGCATTAAAGCACAGGTCCTGCAAACGAATCGCTCTGTTCCTATTTCTCAAAGTTCGATCTAAGCCCTATAGGTAAATAAATCACACTCATTCAATGACTTGAAACATGGGAGGAAATCATGTGAAAGTCAAGCAACTCACAACTATTCTATACACGTGCATTTCAATATTACTAATAGATGTTTCACAAACGTAAGTTGTATCGGAATTCGATGACATCTGACAGGTTGATTGGAATTCATCGTTAGTTGGGTAGCGTTCAAGTACATATTTATTGCCGTAAGAAAAGCTGCCGAAAGCCTTTGCGATTTTAGTGTTTGCGAGAGCATTGACCTGTTGGATTGTTGGCGCATGATCAGCTACAAAGAAATACATTTTTATCAAAATGGAATAGTAGAGATGTGCTACGAAAATGTTCTTACCAGATATCCCAACCAGAATTGTGATAGGTAGCAGAGTAGTAGAACAAATGTTCCGTATGTTGAGAATGAACCTGCTGAGCACACGACTGCTTATAAAAATATTTGCCAGAATTTTTGTATTGTATAGTGTTGTTATTGTTGATGCTTCTGTTTCCGATGTAGGAATGATATCCAAAAAAATTCGCATATTTGCAGGAAATCAATTGATAATTTGTTTATAGAATTGTGAGTTGTGCGTTTCTGCCGCAAAATACAGTAAGGAAACATTTGGTTTAATAGCTACAAATTTCGCTAGATTAATTCGAAATTGACCTGATAAGCAAACTTCGTTTTTTAATAAATTTATAATGCCTTTGTCTTGTGCTCTGGTTCAATTTCGATTTCATATTGTAAGTTAAGTATTAGTAACTGATTTGATAATGTAAATTTAGATTGTAAGATTATGAAACAATTTTTGAATTGTACACAAAATCTATCTTAGTTCCTGGCAGAAATGAAACGAAGAGTTTTAACTTCCTGCCCCATTATTCTTTCGAAACCCTTAATCCAATTCATTACAGAGAATGAGACGAGTGGGGTTTCTTTTTCAATTCGCTCACTGTAACCAAGGCTTAAATGAAATCGAATTCTTGCCACTTTATGCCTGATTCCTTGACTTAGATCTCAAATTGAATTCCGAGAAGACTCGGATCAATCCTTCAAATTTTCTTCAAATCCAGTCTGAATTGACAATTGAAATGAGCCAAAGACGAGTATCACTTCCTCCTGCATTCTTTCCTCAAAGTCCCAGATACTTATTTCAAAATACGTAGAGGTGAGTGAGGTAGTTTGCAAAGCAACCTTCAATCTATTTGAGTATGCATTTCCCCCAATAACGGTCTCGTATTTCACGATGACAGACTATATATTCAGTTTAACTGTGCACGAAAACTGCTACATATGAGAAAGTAAAAATAAAACCAGAAGATTTAAAAAGATTTTCCAAAAATTACTTCCTTCCTATTACGATATGAATACTACCACTACAATATTTTGTTCATTTAAAACACTTCCTTGCTGAAAGGAGCCGTTGCAAATCGATCTTCAATCCCATTAGGTATTTGTTTCTGTTATCAACGCTTCCTCCCTTACGGTGCCACTCCAATTAATGTTTCATAATGCTCATGAAATTGGCGAATTGTGAGAGTCCAATTAAGGAAGAAATGCTACAATACAGCAAGGATCACAGGATTTCATTAAGACAAGGAAAATTACTCTGCTGACACAAAACATAATGCTTTTTCAGTTAGGAGTGGGTTTTGGATCGGTTTTGAAGGCATTTGAACAATAAACCTAAATCTTCTAGTCTCAAATTGGAGTTTGATTCGAGATGAAAGACAGTGAATCAGGCATGGATTGCGGCACTTCGATTTCACTTCAGCAGTGGTTTCAACTTGCGCTCTATTTACGAAATAAGTAGCGGCCTCAATCTTTTCTCCATATTTTATAGTTAAATTTTCGATTTCAGAGACCGAATTAAGGAGCTCCTTACGACCTATTCCACATGTTAGTTTGAGATCCAGGATGTCTGTTCGTTGCTTGTCTTTGTATGTATCAAGTGTTTTACCTATTTCAGTCAAAAAGCCCTTTTTCTAAATGAGTCCCTCGCAATCTACCGGTTTCAAGGGCATTGTGAAACTGAACATGACGACTGCGCTGTTGGCAGAAATATACACACGCATAAGGATTGAAGGTCGCTTGGCTAATGCTCCTTCGATCAAAGGGTTTAGAGTGGCCTTGATAGCCATTTAAACAAATTCATGAATCTTCCTGACCTAATTCCAATTACGATTTTGATAGAATTAGACAAGAAGTGGCAACAATTGTGATTTAAGTTTTGGTTCACAATCAGAAATTTCATTTATTTTAGCCAGTGTTTTTGAACAGTTGGCCTTAGACGTATCGCTCTTATTGAGTATTCGATTTGAGTTAGCCATGGAGTGGCTTCAGCCTAGGATTCCTCAGCGAACTATCCATATTTTGAATTTAGATTTAAAATTGCAGAGAAAGACTGCTGTGGGTTGTGTACCCCAACGTTTCAGTTTAGCCTGAAATTTCGATATAGTTTCGGTGCAATTTGAACAATGTTTCTAGCCCTGCACACAGTCAATTTTATCCATTTAAGGAATTTGCTTCAGAAAAAAGATTTCTTTGTCTCCATTTATAATGTATACTAAATTATAACAGGTACTTGAATTAGGATTGCTAGTACGAAAATATAAGATATCTTCTGCTCAAACATAGATGTGTTAACTAGATACAAATTACCCAGATATTGCCTGGAGATACATAGTCAAAACTTGATTACTAAATTTTTGTTGGCAGAAACGCACACTCAAAAGGTTTAAAAGTCACTTTTAAAACGCACAACTCAAGTGATAACTCATATCAACTGATTTTTTTCATGGTAATTCAGGCCAATTGTTCAGTTAAAATACCCTCCAGTTATTTTAGAGACCATGGTGGTGAGGGAAACTGACTTATTACACGATTTCTAAAATCGATGACTATAAATGCTCATCAATAGTGATGTTGAGGTCTGGGAATTGTGGTGGCCAAATGAGATCCTTAACTTCATTATAATTTGTTGTGCTATTCCAATAAACCATTCCTACTGCTGCCATGTTCCCCTCCATAAACAGTTTTTGAAGCATAGGGTGAGCAAGTTCTCACGAAATTTCTAAATAGTCTCGGCCTTTAATTCCCCCTCCACGAAAGGGAATCATCGGCAGGCATTTGCAGGAAACAGCACCCCAGATCATCGAAGAACCCCCGCTGCAATGCTGTGCCGTTAGAAGAAGATTATAAAGTGGACTGTGGCGGCTTGACGCTAGCTAACCCGTCTAGACATCTAGTCAAAATCACGTTATCAGGCTTACACAAAGCTTGCCAAGACCTAGCTACCAGACACACGCCGTAGCCAATCGAAATGAGTCATGTCCCCTTGTTTCAATGAATACACGACTCCAAAGAACGCAGGTTTCCAATAAACGTTTTGCTGCACACGCCTTCTCTTTTTGTTCCCTCTCTCCGCTAGTGAACTCATCCTAAAGGCGTAGTAAATCAATATTGTAGAGAACTTAAGTGTCGCCTATCCAGTTTGCACTAAGCTGGAACTCGACTATTAAGGTATTGGGATAATTTTTGAGAGAAAATCACATCTTTTAGTGCTTGAGGGACATACCAAGCAGTATGGAGGTTTCGTCTCCACCACCCTCAACGCTTTGAAAGCCTTGTCGACCTTTAGAGCGGACGTATTCTCATTGTAGATCTTGCGCGGTGGAATGTGGATTTGCGCTGAACTTTTGGAGTAACTATCATATAGGCGTTTGTTGAGCTTTTCAGTTATATCAGGAGCCATGGTCATGTGATACACTTTCAAAATTCGATTTAGGGTCCAACGGTATCCTTCAGGCAGACCTCTTTTAAATAAAGTTACAAAATTTGGCACACTATTTTCTTCAAACGTCGTAGCACTAGGGGGCAGTTTTTGGTACACTACCTCCTAAGATACGAGAACCAACAGTCTGGCCACTTGAGAATCTGAGGGGTCAGCCATTATTATGAGACCATAGCAGATTTACTTAAATATCAGTAAAACAGGTCTAAATAAACACATCAAAGATAATATTAAAAGAGATGGATATGTCAATTCTGCATTTTTACAAGGGGTTCAAAGATTGTGATGCCAAGATATTAGGTGTTTTCGTTACTTTGTCCAACAATTGTGGGTCAAGAAATCAAGGAATCAATTATCCTTCCCTTTATTAGTGATGCACTGAAGGTTTCAAAGAAAGAACGAATCAGGAAGTGTAACCCGTATTTTATATCAACCAGGGTTAGAGGTTTTTGAGAGCGATTTGAACTACTGAAATGGATCTTCTCGTACCAATTCGTTATTCGATCGTAGATATCATTTGGGAATCACGCCTAGAGTTACAACAATTTGAATTGGTATTTCAGTTGAGGCTTTTGTTTGGATTTCATTTGAGTGGTGAAACAAAACCTTACTCAAATCCATATATCTCGAAGTTAGATTATGATTTTAGAGAGAGAAATGGAGGAAGTAAAATACTGCATTTTC
Organism: Anomotaenia brevis; assembly: GCA_030710315.1. Classification (NCBI taxonomy): domain Eukaryota; kingdom Metazoa; phylum Platyhelminthes; class Cestoda; order Cyclophyllidea; family Dilepididae; genus Anomotaenia; species Anomotaenia brevis. The sequence continues at coordinate 25,593 of JAUOZQ010000363.1, forward strand.
ATTTAACCCTAAGACCAGTTCAATATATATTGACCAACTCTGCAATTTAAATAAAGAAATAAATAAAAAGAGCCTACTTTCCTTTTCGAAATTTATATTGGCCCATTGCAAACACAAAATGTTACTTAAAAATAAAAAGCAGACATTTTACTAATGCTATTTAAAACCGTGTAGCCAAAGACATAGGAGATTTTTTACGTTTTGGTTACGTTTTGATACCTTGGTGGTCGGTGGGTTCGATATTCACAATCCGGGCTTCTTAACTCACAGATATCAGCCAAAAATGGCGGGGTTTTTTTGATTGACAGACTTGAACAATGTGTGCTCTTTGAATTGACTTTCATAAATCTTTTGATTCTTGTTGTGGTTGCTCGTTGCCCAGTTTCGAGGTAATTACGAAACTGGATAAGCAGACCTTTTACCTGCATTTACAATCACCCTATAAGCGGTTCTATACCCTACTTCATTAGAATGTTCGTCATGTTGTTCCTGACCAATCCAGCTACTGGTGATGTAGAGGTGAATTAGCATCTTGAACAATGATGGTTCTTCTCCGGAAACAGTTCTTGAACAACCATGGGATGAAATTGGTCGCCGAAATTCTTAAATAATCTCGACTGTTAATTCGTATATATGGCCGGCGGCGGATTTCCAAGAAAGAGCACCCCTGTCATGCTTTAAGGCTGGTAAAAAGGCAGCAGCCCTGATTAAATGTTTCCTTTGGCTTTCTACAAACGTACACACGCTTGCCGGGTTTTGGAAATAAGGTAACCAACGATGATGCGTCAGAGAAAATCACAGTTTTGTCCACTGTTTCAGGAACCAATTCCGGAGGCTTCTACTGCACCACTCTAAACGCTTTTTGTGTCACTTCTTTGATGGTGGAATCCAAATCTGTAAAGAAAAGCAGTTTTTGTGGAAACTGGGTTCTATTCTAAAAGTTCATAAAGCTCTGCAGCGATTTTAGGGGCCTTGATTTTGCTATCATCTCTAACAACTTGTTTAAGACTCCAATAGTCACTCTCAGACAACACCGCATTTCTACAACACCTATGCTTTGCTGAGGACGTCTTCCTTTTTCTCAAAGGCAGTCATAACTTTCAAGGCAGTAGCATCTGGAATGTCGCACTAACACCTGCAATACAAGCACCAATATTCTAGCTTATAATATTTTGCTTTAAATAAACACGTCAAACAGCAAACACAATACATAAAATATGCCATATTTGACTGTTTAACAAGTTATAAAAGGCCGTGACTCCACAAGTGGACTCCACTAATTTTCAACGTCTTGGATGATATCAAAATTTGGATCGTTTATGCTCACTATATAGGCAGTATTAACACAATTTTTACATCATTAATTAACATTTCGAAGGCTTTGCAAATCAAAAGAAATTAATCACATTTCATTAAAGCAACAATAATCATTGATTTTGACTATTTATATGAATTCAGAACTGATTTTTATTAGACATTTCTATATTTAGTAAACAATTAATACACGATCTATCTTTAAAATGAGGATCGAATGGCACAAGTTAGTGGTTGCACATAGGGCAGTAGTGCTCGTTCACCTCACCTCCCCAAAAGAGCATTAATTTTACCTAACGAATTAATTGCCTCTTAATACTAAAGCACAGAGCACAGCAAATGTGCTTTAAACTGCAAACAGGCATTTACCTGGCATTTATTTCGCGAACAAATCATTGGTATGCTCAAATAAGATACTTTCGAGATATGCAGAAATAAACTCCATTTTGATTCAAAGTAGTTGGCAATGTACCTTTATTGCGACCTTACATCATTTAGGCTCTCAGTCCCATATAAAAGCGCGATTGAAATCGATACTGTAGCAATTGGAGTAACCTAGTATTGCGATTATTGTCTAGGCTAGGGAAATGATTGATTCTACCTTTATCATAGTGTTTGAAATCAATAAAGATTTCCCCTACAGAGTCAGACCACGCTAGAAGCGCTCTCAGAAGGTTGACTGACTGACTGACTTACTGAATTCTTCAAAATTTAAATCATCGTCAAAAGCCATCTTCGATGCTATAGGTAGAGACTTCAAATGTCTAGTGTACGTTACTGCCAATTTCCAAGTCAAGTGGAAACCTACCTTTACTAATAGCTGACGTATGTCTGCTCTCAGCCGAATGAAGTGTTTTCGGAGAGTGCAGTCACATCTCTTAGTCTATACAACGAAATTCAAGGGCTCTTACTATAGGTCTATCATTAAGATTCCTAACAAATCAGTTCACTGTTCGAACAAGTCAATCTCAAAAATTGACTCGAAAAAACAACGTTCAATCTTCCGCAATCTTCTTGCTTTCTTTGCTCTCTCTCCCTTAATCTTCTGTCTTAAATAAATTCAAAAATGAGTCTTTCACCTTTTCTGCAATGAATCTCGGAGCTCAGGTTGGGGGTGCAGTAGCGATTCTTGCCACCAGTGAATGTTTAATAAAATGTTATTAAAGGAATATGATCAGTCACAGAGGCCTTACGATCCTCTCTAACAATGCCATTAGAAAGATTCTTGGGGTCCTTCTCAGGCATCAACTTCGACTTTCTGCCCGAGCTGTGCATTGTTGAGGACGATATAATTCCTTTTCTAATTCACAAGTGGCAGTCAGTACTTTTGAGACAGTACCGATACTTGAAACGCCAAGCATTCATGGGGCGGATTCTGTTTCACCAGCGCCGTCTATCAATTACAATGCCATTTGAGTATGTTGTTTGCTACCAGGCTTTTCATTTAGATGAAGGCGACGCTTTGCTCCGCTATGGAAAAAGTCAGTTAATTAAAATGAATTTTGCAGAAATATTTTATTTGAATCACAACTGAAAAATACAATACAATATAAAAAATAAGATACAAAGCACATTATTCAAATCTTGAAGTTCATTAAAAAATTCGAAAAATTCCACACTATTTAAATGTTGAAAATTTTTTAAAAATTGTCACCTACTTTAAATAATGAGACAAATCCTGAAATCCACATTTACACTATACCTTATCGATGAGCCGTAATAATGTGTTCTAGTTAATGCTAATACGGTCGCCATTGTTTTCTAGTTGAAACATCCAAGCACTCAGCTCACCTTAGGGCCTCTACATCTGCAACTATTGGAACTAACCTGAAGCCTACTCGTTGCTTTGCTAATTTCTGTTTAGTTTTGGACGCACAAAGAAGATGAGGTCAAAGCTGGGTGGGAATCAAGCAGGTTAGTCCAGTGTTCTGCATTTTAGCTTATCCCATACAACCATCCATCTTCATTCAGTTAAAATTTAGTTTATTTAAAATTATCTGATATCTAAGCAAAATAACTGAAAGTATTTTGACGACACTTAGTGAATGAAAGTCTAGAATATCAATAGCCTTTTACAGAGTTGGCTGCATGATCACGAATGGAAGAACACAAAATGAATTTTCAATTAACTCAGGTTAATTGAAAATTCCAGAGCGTTTCTCAGAACTCATAATTGTTGGTTGTTGATGCTTCAAACGATATTAGAAAAATCTCTATTTAGTTGACATTAATGTGGAATTCAATATTGCCCTTGAAGATGTCTTCTAAACAATCTTGGCATTTTCCGGAGGTGTGAATCGACTTGGGTAGATATCAATGTAGGAAATAGATATTTTGGGCCTCGCTGCAAAAAATAGTTAATTAACTTGTCAAAGAAACATTAATTCCCCCAAATAAATAATGCATCGTAAATTGTTTACAAGCTTCTGTTCCGAAAATTTCCGTAACATATTAACTTACTGTTGACTATATTAGTTCAAACAGGGACTTACTAAGTGAAGTCTAATACAGATGAGTGTATTTTAGCATCTGAGTTCTTCCTAGGTTTGAGTTTTGTTGTGCTCATTTCTCTACATTTTCCAGTTGTGTATCAAATAAATGTTTCCGTGAAATTAATTTCAATTAATTGCCATTTTTTTAAAAACGGAATAAAGCGTCGTATACATTTCAATGACCAACCTAATTTGCATGCAATATACTTAAATGGCATTGTAATTGATAGAAGGCGCTGGTGTAGCAGAATCCGCCCCATGAATGCTTGGCATTTCAAGCATAGGTGCCGTCTCAAGAGTGAGAACTGCCACTTTTGAATTAGAGGAGGAATGATGTCGTCCTCAGCAATGCACAGGTCGTGCTGAAAGTCTTAGTTGTAGCCTGAGAAAGGCCATCGGAATCTCTCGAATCGAAATGTTAGAGAGGATCGTAAGGCCACAGAGAATATTCTGATACCTTTAATAACATTTTCTCACACATGCACCGGTGGTAAGAATCGCCACTGCATTCCCATTTTGAGCTCCGAGATATATTTTGCATAGAAAGTAAAGGAATCGTTTTTAAATTGAATTTAAACTCTGTCATCATTAACGGAGTTGAAACCATCTTATTTAATGCTTGAACTATTGACATAAAACTCCACAAGAACAGATTAAACTACTGAAACTAATTATGTGGCAAATGTAAAATACACTGCATTTTTCAACGTTTAGAGAATATTAATTTGACAATTTTAGAGACCTATTAAAAGCGCGTAGTCGACGTTTTTAAGACGGCACTCTCAAACACAAACGATTCTTGAGAGATCGTCATGCAGGCTGAAAGAAACTGCTCCATTACCATGGAAATGGGCGACTGGATGATAAAGACAACCAAAAATGAGGCACCAACTCAATTTTCTGCCTCCGGAAGTCCGTCAGGGGTCAGCCGACGAGCGGTGGCCGAGATAGAAGTGAAGCTAAGGGCCAGAAAAGCCGCGTCCGCCTGACTGAAGCACTCTCGGGCCACAAAGAACTTGGCTTTTAAGCTAACTCTCTAAGAGACCATTTGGCGATGCAGGAGACCACAGACACGCTCTAGGAGAGCCTCAGCACAGATCCGTCATGATTTCCTGCATGAGGTGGGAAGTCTTATCAAGTCTTGCTTCTAGGAACGTAAACATCGGTCCACGGGCAAGCTGCCTCCTTCATGCTTGTAGAACATATCTCATACTAACCCATCCAGTCAGCGTTACAGTTTTGCTCTCTTATAACATGTTCACTAGTGTAATGACAATGCTCAAGATAATTTAGGACATCGAAAATTCGTGCATTTTTGTCTTTTTAAGATGGCTTTCTATGTCTACAAGTGCCTAACTGCATTTGAAAACACACCTTAGTAGTTCCATGTACACGTAATCTGGAGAAGGTGCCGATTGAAAAGTGGAGAAACTTCGATAAATTTTGTATTCATTTTGGGCAGTAGTTTGTGGAGGAGAGGAAGAGGGTGTAGAAGCTTGATTGACTCCTAAACAGTCCTTGAAGATCGTGCCAGGCAACGAGACTTCTATCTAGATAACTCACAAATAAATATGCACCGTTAGGTTTATTTCTAGCTTTTTCACGGATTATATGGCTTCCGATAATAAAAAGTAAAGCATTTTTATTTTAATTTACCTTTAAATAAAAAACGGGCTCTATTTCTTGCAAACTTGAAGGGTTTTTCATTCTATAGATCATTATCGTGGTAACTCTTGGCGATTGATGCGGGCACAGCCTGGGTAACGAGCTCTCGAGATTAGAATTAGAGATTAAAGGAGTCGACGCCTTTGGACAGCAAAGAGGAGATGCAGTGCAGCTCTTTCGAGGTGTCGACTCTTCGAAAGTCGTCTCCAGCAGGATTGGATCAGTCTCGTCTTACATGTCATATTTCCCCAAGAAGTGCAGTTTTCAGCTCTTAACAAAAAATATACAAAACTTCTCCTATTTGAAATAGAATTGAAGTGAAAAATACAGTTTTCATTGTTACATTTTAAAAATATTTTGTATTTGAAATAAGAGTCTCTAGAAATAGGAACTGCATTAGTGTTAACCAGCGGTGCAGTTGGTAAAGATGCGATTAACGTGACTCCGATTCCTTACTAATCTGCCCACAAGGATGAGATATTGCATCGCACATGGCGTATTGCATCCCTATATAAGACTGCTATTGCTACGAGACAGATCACACTTTCAGCTAGGGAAACAACTTTTTACGCCTCTATTTAAATTGACTTCGTATAGGTCTTTCCCATCTTTTGTGTTTAAACAAATGCCTTCTTTAACTCACCAATGTCCTACTTCAATTTAGCACAATCAAATCTAACACTTTGCCCACGAAATCCCGTCTAGATTACGAGGAGCTATGCTACCTAATTAGTAAGGTTATTATGGTTACGTTAGCTATCGGCATCAAGAGACGGAAAGCCTTGTTGTAAGTAGTAACTACTCATTTCAAAAGCAGTTTAAATACGGCAAAAGTTCCGTTTAGTAAAAGTAAAATGGGATATTTTCATGGTCCTTAAGTGCTACGCTTGGAAAGATCTTTCCGGTCACTTGTCAGAAGCTACTATATTTTCATTAACGAAGAAGGCCACTAGGAAATTTTTCAATTTTAGATCTTCTAATATGAATATATGAACTCTATCTGACATCATGTTTGTGTATTTTAACGGTTATTGGAAACAGCACAAAGCCTCATTTCAGTCGGATTAATGTTTCCAAGTGTAAAGGCACCATCGGAAACAACCGTTTGCCTTCTTCCGTGTCTTTTAAAATATCTTTTCAACACAATCTTAATAAACTTCGACTAATCAATGGGAAAACCCCAAAAAATGTTTTGTGAATTATTGACTTAATATCTATATATATTTTGTTATTTCCATTATAATTCCATAGTAGATTTTCGAATTCACTTAAAGATAAAAGGCGAACTCGTAGCCTGTTTGTGCATTATCAATCGTGTGTACAAACTAGCAGTGGAATCGATTGGAGATCACTATGCTGAATTAAAATGGTCAATAAATGTTCTAAATAAAGGTGTTTGCTTCAACTCAATGGATGGTAAATACCGGTTTGAAGATAATTTAAATGAAACCCGAAATAAGTGTTGTATCTGATATGTGTCGCTTGATGTAAAGATTGAATTATATTTAGAAGTAGTAGGATTTGCTATTCGTTCTTGTTAATAACGTTTTACTGTTGAATGCAATAGGGCTGCATAAAAGAGCAGTTTCTGGTGTTAGTATGCAATAGATTAAGGCTTATAGAAACACTAAACTACTAGATATCCATTAATCAAATTGAAAAAAAATGTACTAAGGGTATTTTATGCATTTTAAGCTTGATGCAATGAATGTATTTCAATATGCTTTCATAAATGCAAAACAATATAAAATAAATTAACTGCAAATTGCATTTAAAAAGTTGAACGATCAAATTTTCCATTTACAATAAATTCTCCTCGAGAAGGAGAAACTGATTTATAAACCCGAAGGCCATAACTTCATGATTTTTGTTCACTGATCTCACATTGAAATTTGTTTGATTTGCAGAATAACCAATACAGCCACACAAAACAATAGAAGTGCAAAATGCAATCTTGAATACATTTCTCTCGATTCCCTATCTCGCGATGGACGCGTGTTTGAGAAAATGGCTTTTCTCGATTTTCATGTGCCACACCAACTCGATTGCATGAAATTGAGAAAAATTAATATGATAACCACTTGCAGGACTCATTTGCTTCTGCACATATCTGTTTCCTTAATCCACGAGCAAGAACAGATTACTAAGAATAATTTAATGTGTTCACACCTTGGTCAAATCCCATCACTGTCTGCCAACTACGCAGCTTCTCGTTCACTGAGCAGATGGTAAAACGAGAAAATGGGTCCCCTCGTTCTCATCACTCCTTTCAGGGAGTAATGAAAATGCCTTTTGGTAGCTGTGACGAGTTTCCATTCATTATCTGCTGAAAATAACCGTCAAGTGTAATGCTTTTTAAGGACCTCTTCAAGAAATTAGAAAGGCTGTAGCAAAATAGGATAACAGACTTATTTTCCCGTCTTCATGAGTAGAACTTTCTCTGCTTCATGAGCAGTTTTTATAGTAGCAGTTTTGTAAAAAGGTACACTTCAATTTTAATATTATTCACTATTGAAAATATTTGGCTTTACTTCTGCGATGGAACTACCATTTACCCAATCTTTTCTACAACATCATTTACATACGATTTTTTTAATGGAGTTGTTTATTTATTTGAGTGTCTTAATAATATTAGAAAACAAAGTATTAAGAGGATATAACATGTCCTCCCGTAAGTTGTGACTGTTTAATACTTCTAAATTAAAGGAAATTTTAGAGGATCATAATTTCAAATTTTGCCCAAAGCAGTTAGCTGAGTACTTGTTAATGTGTACAGAGCAAAATTAGTACTATGCTAAGTGGATACGCAATAGAACTAAACTGTGTTATGTTGTGGTTTCGTTTAGAATAGCCGTTCAAGTCTAAAAGGGTAGAGGAGATGTCATATATTTATGTCAAAATATAAGAATGCATTAAATTATTGCTTCAGGGAACTGCTTATTGATTATTTGTACTTAATGGGAGTATTAATGATAAATTTGAAAGTTACCAAAGAGGTGGAACATAAACACCCTGAGGTAAAATTGAACTTGTTGTGTAAATTCATGCTCCAATGGCGGGTGTACAGGACTGCATTTATTGTTACCTCTGATAGTGAACTAGGCGGCCAGTAAGGAGTTCACTGAAGACTGAATTTGTTTATGATTTCATAGTGGCAAACATTGGGTATCGTTTATTTACATAGGGATTTTATGATATTTTGGAGCAAATGGTAAAAATATTTCTTAAACCATATTGAAATCCAAATAAACTACTAATTTTGCTATTCAAATAACAAAAGCCCAATTTTAGTTGCAATAGTTGAATTTAATGAATGAATGGTTTTTATTGTGAAGAATATATGGATTAAATAGCGCACAGGTTCACTATTTATTTATTAAATCGTCTAAACCTGGGGCAATTTTGAAGGTATTACTCGATAACTTTAATGTAAACCCAAGAATCAAACTTTTTTGATTTCGTAAAAGTCACAGAATTGAAGGTATTATCGGTTGTCCCTGAAAGGTTTTTGGAGTGAAAACGCACGTCATAGTCAGGAGTGACTTATCTGTGGCCAAAAGCAGATGTTTTTGGCTTTCTAAACAGCTGTACTCTTTATAACCATGTGGTTTTCTGCATATTTTTTATTGAAACTAATGAAATTGGAATGGCCTGCTTTATACTAGTTTTAGAAACACGATCAAGGGATCTTTTAAACTATATTTCGAGTGATTTTGCATAATAACGATCCTTTAATCAGCATTTAACTGATGTGCGATGAATGCACGGTAACGTACTGTACAACATAGTCACAAAATTTTCACAGTAATTTTTACGAAATTTTTTCAACTATCCTCCTTTTTTTCTTGCATTTATATGCTTTTTTAGCAAATATTATTAAAAATTGGAATGATTTATCCGTCAGTGTAATCAATGCTTTATTTGCTTAAATTGAAAATATGCACCGGCTATATCAGGGCTTTTTAATGTTTAAAGAATATTGAATGCGGGAGGCGATGCGACCAGTCTTTCAAATTTTGCAGAGAAAAGGGAACTAGAGTACCCTCAAATGGAAGGGACTAATACAAATTAGCAAGAGTCATCGTGTAAAGTTCACAATTTTTCTGGTATTTAGTAATATAAGATCGTTGATTTGGTTTCTTTTCTTGTTAGGAATCTTCCATTATGGTACAATGTTTTGCACCCTAGGTCACTCATATCAAACCTCTAAGTTTTAATTTTTAAAATCCATGAACATACCTCATATTGCTTTTCACAGGTGGTTCATTCGTTTCTCCTAAAGCAATCAATTGAAACAACTGACACAATCATCAATCAACCACATTATCAACATCATCAGTATTAAAAAGTAACGTCCAAAAGACACGCATTCGAGAGTATATGCGGCCGTCAAGTTAGCGGGCTAGAAACACAGCTCGCCTTCTTCCTCAATATCTTGATGGTCTAGGCGAAACTGCCTTACCCGCTAACAGGGCCTGCAACTCGACAAAAGATCGGATGATATGCTATCGGGAGTTATTGCGGTTTCGTCGCTAGCACCGTCACCTCTACTACTAACACGACACCACTACATCAATCACCACCACTACCACCGCTACCACCATCATCAGCAGCGGTAAACAAAGACAATGATGATGGCGCAGTTTCCACAGGCACAAGCAAATCTAGACCCGGCAACACGCCAGGAGGACCAGTTGGTGGCGGTGGCTGCGGCGGACTACGTGGCTGCTGATGCTGCTCCGCGATTACAGCGACGGTGCTTCTGTCTCCTTCCTCACCACGACAATCTCCTCTAACTCCTCTTCCTCTTGTCACTCCGCTTTCGAGGCCACCGCCTGCTCATCTACGGGAGGGAGCCTGAAGACTTCACTAAGCGGCTTAGATGAGCTCCCTGACGGTTGTTTTAACATCAGCTACTGTCTTTTGTCTCTCACAGTGGCGACGCCACAAATTCCAACTGCTTGTGTTGGAATGTGTGTTGCATCTCGCTAACATTCTTATGCAAAATTGCTGTAAATGCAAAGTGATAGAGTCGCAGTGAAGAACGCATCTATTGCTCCAAAGCTTCAAAGGTATCCTGATAGCTAAATTTGTCGTTCCCATGGCTTCTAGATCATCAGTCAATGAAATGACTTGTGTCTTAATGAAATACAACCGCTTTTCCATTCAGTAGATCAAATCAATTTCACCTCATAACGGCTTGGTTCAAACAATGCCCAAGTAAAGACAGCAGGTATGATCTGCAACTAGGTGGTTAGTACCTGGGGATCCCACCCATGAAGCAAACTTTTCGGCTGTTTTTGTGGACTGGGTCTTTCTTCTTTAAGGAGAAACAAATTGGCGAGAATGGAGGATAGCAGAGCAAATTAGGTCAACTCCAGATTTGAGATGGTTTTGAGGCAGTTCATGAGGCACCCGCTTTCAATGTTATAGAAATTATAATTTTTTAATTAACCATGATGGAAGTTAATGTTTGAACTTAGTCTAATCCCAGATTCCAACTCTACTGAGAAAGCAGGCTGAGCATCTTCAAAGGCTGCTGCTCCAAGAAGTAGCTTATCTTCAAATGCGACTGGGCCGTGTTCGGTTTAATCTTTATCTCCTGAATTCCGTAAACCGTCTTTCTACATTTTCATAATTCCTCAGTAAACGGTGTGAATGTCTCTAGCCTCCTCCTCGGCTGCTGAGTTTCTTTTCACGAAGTAATTCAGCATTAGAGCCTTAAATGATTCTTGGCAATTTCCAAATTGTAATTCTATTGCACTATTAAAGTAAAATCTGATCAGCTAAAGTGCAACTATAGTTAAGGAAAAATATTCAGCTTTTAAATAAATTATTATATATTGGTCAAAATTCAGATGTTAAAACTTTGACAAAATTTTTGGCTAGAACTGATGTTTTTTGAGAAGATTTTTATAATCATATTTAATGGTTTCTGGAAAAAACCTTACGGATAATTTCATCAAGTTTATCCCTACTTTTGAGGGCTTCTATGGATAATACACCTAACCCATTTTTTATTCTCCGGCACAGACATGCAAAAGTGCACGAGGTATCGATAATGGAGTGCTGCTCTCAACAAAAAGCGTCACTTCGTGAATCTGCTACATTCCTGGCGTGTACTCTAAGTACCGAGGTAATGTTTTTGCAATTTCACATGACAATTTGGAGTTAATCTGTCTAGGATATCAAGTGGAGTCTTCATGGAAGACAGGAGGTGGGATGTCCATTCAGACGGTATTTTCGGCTATACCTTCAGTGGACAATTCGTGCAAGATCCTCTTCGCGATCATGGAGACTGTCATATCGTTTGTACTGCCAGTGATAAGAGCTTTTGAGAGAAGGTGCTTCGAAATGCACCAGCTCTACTGAGGCATGTAGCTTCGTTAAATCTCTGTATGCACACAAGGTCATTAGCTACTTTTAACTCATATGGTTGAAGAGGAAAAAGGAATGTTGAGGTGTTAGGGGAGCAGTGATTCATAAACAGTCAATGCGGGCGTACATTCGGAGACAAACATATGGATTTTTACAGAACAGTGGAAAAACACTGAAAACCGAAATCCAACATTGATGCAATTACAGCCACAATCTCCCAAATTACTGATTCATACAAATGGTTGTACATGTGGCACTAGTGTTCGCTCGCCTCTCCTCCCAAAAGAGTAATAATATTACTTACAGAAACTCATCATCTCTTAATACTGATGCACAGAACACGGTAAATGTGCTTCAAATTGCAAAAATTTATTTACCTGGCATTTATTTCGAGAATAAATCGTTGGTATGCTTGAATAAGACACTTTCGACATATGAATAAATAAACCACATTTTGTTAGCAAAGTGCCTTTAGTGCGACCTTTCGTAATTTAAGCTCTCAGTTCCATATAAATGCGCGATCGAAATTTGTATTGTAGCAATTGGAGTAATCCAGTATTGCGATTTTTGTCTTGACTGTGGAAATGATTGATTCTACCTTTATCATCGTGTTTGAACTCAATAAAGATTTCCCCTTCATTTCCTTACAGAGTTAGATCTTGCTAGAAGCGCCCTCAGAAGGGTGACTAGCTATATTTTTCAGAAGTTAAATTAATGTTGAAAGCCATCTTCGGTGTTATAAGTAGAGACCTCAAATATCCAGTGTACGTTACTGCCAATTTCCAAGCCAAGTGGGAACATTCCTTCGCTAATAGTTAACATATGTCTGCTCTCAGCCGAATGAAGTATTTTCGGAGAATACAGTCACATCTCTCTTAGTCTTTACCTCCCAGAAATCTTCTAGCAAAGAAAATAAAACTTTCCTTTTTATGGGTTACGTCAGACTAAAAAGCTATCTTTGACTATCAGGGAATTTTTTCCGAAGTTGGATACCCGGTTGTTGTAACGTCAACTGTAAGTCGAAACCGTCTGCTCAGCTGAGTGAATAAAGCAAATATTGTCATTTTCCTTTAACAAAGAAAGAAAATTCGAAGTCGTTAATACAGTCTAAGTTGGATAGGCACAAATTGTTATATGAATCTTGCCTTGTGCCAACGTGTAAAGAGATATTTGTGATATTTTTCATAAGGCATTCAACTTTCAACCACACGAATTTCAACGTACACTTAATTGCACTACTTAACGCTTGAACCAAACAGATGATTCAAGTTACAGTAATTTATCTTTGGCAGCTGAAGCATTTTATAGCGCAAATTTGTTTTATTAATATTAGCATTTGCCATTAGATGTGGTCCTTTCGTTACTCTATTTTAGTGAATGACAAATTTAGTCCATTTGTAGGATGGATATGCTTGATGGACGAAGGATCGGAAGGATCTCATGATCACATATGCTGAAATGAAATAAGATTAAATATGCCGGATTGATCAGGTGGTATAACAGTATCTGCTTTGATTCTTGAAATATAAGAAAATGTTTACAATAACAAGTAGAGTCGCAAAGATTAGGCAACTGTGGTTTGTAAGGGTCAGGTCATGTTCGCACACTGCAATCCTTTAAAACATGTTGATACAGTATTGCAAAACTTTTTGTAAACAGTGATTTCGTTCCTTTATTAATCTGAGGCAGGTTCTGTCCAGTTTTAATGTTCATGTAGTGTGAAGCTAAGGTGAAGTTTCCGCAGGGACGGGTAGTAAGGGATTCATCCCTTATGAGGATCCCCTAAAGCCGAATGTGTGAGGTGGTCATTTTTGCCCTCCATCTAAACTGACTATTGGATGAAGGAGGATACGGTGTTTTCCATGTGTCCGTTATCGCGAAATTGTACAAACAGCACTGACGATGTTACGTAAAATTTCAACGTTCGATAATGGCGAGGATACTAGTGGCCTGAGATTATCAAATGTGCGTCAACATCCACTTTACACTCTTTCACCACACACACATGCATTTATCTTGGGCTACTGACCATTTAGGAAAAGAACCAAAGTATATCTAATCGCTGAAGCACCAACTTATCAACCCCTTAATTTCACTCAGAAAACCAGGTTCACGACTTCTGAGTAGATTTTTGGCATATTAACTTGACTAAACTAAAATTCACACACAAATACTATTGATTATACTGCATTATACTCAAAATTAGGCCTCCAGATTTGCCCTATGATATAACTGGGTTTTGTCAGTAATTACTCCTCTTTTAGTCATATTATACTAGATTTAGTTACTAATCAAGCTGGAGATTTTATTTTTTTATTTTTCGGTGATTTTGTATCGTTCGGGCAAAAACCTTGCTTTATACCAAATAAGGATTAAGAACTGACTCATGTACTGACCGATAGGAAGTGTTTCCTCACAGTTGGCGAAATTTTCGTCAATATTCGATGCAATATCCGACGTATCTATTATGAAAAAGGTCTTCAAACCGATGCAAGGTAATGTAAAAATCTATTGAAAAATATATACAGTACTGTATAGCTTATACTTAAGATATCTTTCTACTCCTATTTGTTTCATTCTCTGAATACACATGAATCTTGTTTGAACGCAAAGACGATTAATAAAGAGCTTGACCATCTCGGGTTTTAATTGTTGTATGTTGGTAAATTTCACAGGACCAGTGTTTCGGTGCTTAACCACCTCTAAAAAATCTCAGAAGACGCCGCATTCATTCACGGTAAACTCTGAAACTGCCAGAGTCCATTCCGTGTGTGGCTCCGATTTTGTTCTTGAGATGATCTCCGGTATGGTCGTCATCGAATTCGGATACTGGAGTCTGCCGCACATTCTTGTTCGCCAAGGTTTTAATCTCAATCGGGGCGACTACACAAAACTAGATGGCAGAGAAACAATCCAAACCAGTATCTCCATAGGAATACTTTTTCGTTTATGTGTGAGGAAATAGAAGAAAATCGAAATGCCTTTCGGGACACCCACATTACCGTCTTCTGCGCGAAATGGATAGGCTTCCAACCAACAGACTGGATGTTCACAAAATCGATCCGGAGTATGTTTTGATCAGCCTTCTCCAGATTCCATCGAGACTTTGAAGCACTGGAAACGGTAATTAAAAAGAGGCTTTTCGCCTGAATATAAGATACATAGAATTGCATTAGTCTCATTTAATGATGGCTCTTCGGCTTTTCTAAAAATATTAAAATAATAATAGAAAATAATAATTTATAAGGAGTTCGTATGCTCTGTTATGAAGACGCCGTAGGAGTAAAGGAATCTTCGTCGATTCCGACATGTCCGAAGACATTATGTCGATAGTGTCTGAGAACCGCTGTATTCATATCTGGAAATTGTCCAAAGATGGACCAAAAACGGGATCTGATCAAGGATTTCATCTGTAGTTCTCATTTGCTTATTTAATGCGTTACTAGGGCCTTGAAAATCTCCTCAATTTTCTGCGTCGTTATAACTATGACGCCTTGCACTTTGTTGAATAAACTTTGGAGTTACGACGCGTCCCGTCTATTGTGGCCGTTATCAAACGTAACGCATATTAATCAGACCACTTTAGGTTGCATAGCACCTCCGTACTTTGCATTAGTATCTTAGTTTCCATTAGCACAGCGAAAAGAGTTTTGTCATTAATTTCAAAATAGTCCCTTCAAACTCCATAGATTAGAGTTTTCCTTAGAAACAGACCAAAGATGTTAGCTCAAAGAAGAGAGGATCTTATTTGTAAAAAAAACCTATTGAAGACATTCAATTTTGAATTATGGTGTATTTTACGTTTCAATTTCAAATGCTTTCCTATTTAAATGCACATCTTAGGGATAGGAAAATTGTTCATAGAGATGAAAATGGTGACTTGTACTATCGCAAGCGATTTTATGTTTTGGCTCTTAGCTGGTTAACCTGTTCGCAACCATTTTGATTGAAACATTTTCAAAGGCTCTCAATATTATCTCTTTAGTTTATAAAAAGAAGATGGATGCGCCCGATAGTTCCTTCATACTATCATTACGTGAGCTGAACAGATGAGAAAACCAAACCTTGAAAGTGTGCTCACATTGCAGCAAATTCTTGCAAAACAAGTTACTTTCTCTGTTCCGTACCTCATAAAGTCTGTTGACAGTGACACTTTACAGTGAAAGACGCTGGAAAACCGCAATCAACCCAATTTACGCTTTGCTCAGTCAATCTCACTGCGTTATCTGAAAAGATCATCTTAAAGAATTGATTAGTTTACCCATCTTAGGCACTATCACAATTTCATAAAACTTTAATGTACTCCGTCAGTCAATGTGCTTGCACCGAAGCAGGTATTGCAGTTTAAGATAAATATCAATCGCAATTGCAACCTTTGCTTTATATGCCAAATATGATGTGCAATTCGAATAAAATGAAGATCTAAGGGCACAAGTTAATGGCTGTACATGTGGCACTAGTGTTCGCTTGCCTCTCCTCCCCAAAAGAGTATTAATTTCACTTAAAGAAACTCATCATCTCTTAATACTGATGCACAGAACATGGGAAATGTGTTTGTAATTGCAAACAATCATTGGCCTAGCATTTATTACGAGAACATATCGTTGGTATGCTCGAATAAGACACTTTGGAGATATGCAGAAATAAACTCCATTTTGAATCAAAGCTGTTAGCAAAGTGCCTTTAATGCGACCTTTCATAATTTAAGCTCTCAGTCTCATATAAATTTGCGATCGAAATCGGTACTGTAGCAATTGGAGTAATCCAGTATTGCGATTGTTGTCTTGACTATGGAAATGATCGATTCTACCTTTATTATGGTGTTTTAGATCACAAGATTTTTCCCATACAGTTCCTTACAGGAATTTCCAAGCCAAGTGGGAACTTACTTTACTACTAGGTGACATATATCTGCTCTCAGCCGAATGAAGTGTTTTCGGAAATTGCAGTCACATCTCTCTTAGTGGTGAAGGCCATCAGAGGAACAGATGCATCAGATTATATTAATGTCAACTAGCACTTCCCTAGTGGAAGCCTATTTTAAAGTAGAAGTAATAGCAACTTGGCAGACCAAAGATACATAAATCTATGATAAGTAGGTCCTAAATGCGGCGTCCTGCAAAAAATCATTTTAACATTGTTAATTTAAAACGAACACACTACCATCGCGACCGCCGCCAGCATAACTACATGTTTTCGACGCCAAAGCAATTATCAGGATTTATCTCTTATGAGGACTCCCTAAATCAGAATGTGTAGAGTGGCCATTTAAAAGCTTGTTTACTCCATTGACTGTTCTGCATCATTTGAGCCACCAGAACATTGAAAATTCCTTCTTGCAGGGAAATATGTGAACCACAGTGTAAAGCCACTTTCTTGAAAGTTCAGGTAAACAGTGAACAAAGGTATATAAGGCCTCCAAACCAAAGGCACTAACTTACTCACTCACTCATAAGTTATAAATGACTAAAACACTCTCCCTTATTCTACTGGCTTTCGGCACAGCTTTTTCTGATTTTGGTAAATCCCTTTATTTCAGAAGTCCAATTCAGATTCAGTTATTATGGTAAACCATGGGGACACGAACATGGAAAATGCGGCAAGTGGTGTGGTGTACAATGCACTGAATGAAATAATAACAGAATTCACGTATATAAAGGCTTTGGGATTACGTAAAGGATTCTGGGTTACAAAATGCTCACCCTTGACCACAGAAAATGTTAATTTTGCTTGTAATATTTCAATGCCCCAAGTCTCGTTCCATTTTGTAAGTTCTTCTACATGCTGATTATATATTTCAGGAATTGAGGACAGCTTGCGGTCACACTTACTCAACGATAGTGAATATCCACAAATTGCTACTGCGAGCAGCATTCCATTTTAACAAAGCTAAAGTTAACCTCGTTCATGTGGATGAGTGCACCAGCGATCTCGTCGTAGTGACAAACATTTACCCATTAAGAAGTGCTAAGGAGTTTATAAAAGCATTAAAAGACGGTTTAAATAGCTGTATTCCCATGTGTCAACGCAGCTTTTACCAGAGTGACCCACCCTATGAGTGTCAGGCTGGTATACCTTTCGAAAGCCCCTAATCAGCATAAAATTTTGCATGGTATTCTGCATCAACCACCGTCCACAGTTGCCTCATCACTTCTTTTTGGTATTCTTCTTAAGTAATTATCACCCCTGTCCTAATCTTGGGTTTGTTTCAGGGTAAATAAAGACAGTCTTATTAATTACATTGCCTTTTTGAATTTGTTTCCACATTTGACTTTGGAAAGGAGCACTATATAAGCAGTTACTAACACTCTGTACATTGAACGTCTTTGGGATTCATTTAGACTTCACTACCTGCAAAGATCGCAAATGCCAGCGGAAGAGTATTTTGCAGTGGCTGCATATAAATTCTCATTTATTTTACGCTCAGTGAGGAATAAGACAGAAACAGTTTGTATATTGCATTTATCAGACCAATTTTGCAAAAATTGTTCAGACTAATTTCGAGAAGTTGAATATTTCAGAAACTTCGTATGACTTTGGAACACCTAGATCGCATTTACTTATTTAAATTTAAGCATGCAAACAGGCAGAAATTCAGTTCTGGGAAGCTGAAATGAGGCTCTTTTGACCAAGTTCAATGTCCATGGATTTTCATTTTATTACTTCAATCGAATGTAGGTGACTGATGAACCGTCTATGTTGTCAGTTGATTCCCTATGGAGTTCGCATATTTTCGATATATTTTCATGTGAAA